>JAPMUY010002311.1:40000-209674 GCA_026901105.3 Galaxias olidus
CCTGTCTCCCGTTTAGCTCTCTTTCAGTCTCCCTCGTTCTCTTTTTTCCCCCCTCCATCTGTCCGTCTTTCTCTCCATGTCAGCCGTCCGTGCACATGGCAGCATCAGTGCCAACGGCTTATGTCTGAGACCTCTTGGTAAAATACCGCCAACTACCCAAAAGAACGCTCCGCATAGCCGGCTTAGTGTTATCCAAGTACAGGCCCTTTTCCCCCCTGCCCTAAATCACAGGGTTAAGATGGCCTTGTCTGTGTCCCGCTCTAATGCTGGTCACAACATGACCTTTTACATAACTCCCTTCTGCAAACGGAAGACATGTCCTTTGAGGAGACAGAGCCGTAGCTTTGCTTGTGAGAGGAAATGACATGAACTCCTGCCAAGACGTGGATTCATGGCTGTCTGTTTCATTCCCTCAGTCGCGGCGCTGTGCTGTGGGCCAGAGTGGAGGTACATTGATTGGAGGGAAATGTAATTGTGTATTTCCGGGCCGGATTACAATCCATATCGTGGCCTTTTCGGTGGTCAGACAGGACTCTGGCGTCTCACTTGCTCTCTCTCCTCCTCCCTTTCTTCTGTCCTCCTCATCCCCCTGCTGCTCGTATGGTCTGTCCACGTCTTTGACTTCTGGAAAAGAAAAGATTGAGTCGGAGAAGATGAAGAGAATGCAATAAGACAGATGTAAAGAGAGTAGGTCAAGAGAGTGGGCGTGTGTGTGTGTGTGTGTGTGTGTGTGTGTGTGTGTGTGTGTGTGTGTGTGTGTGTGTGTGTGTGTGTGTGTGTGTGTGTGTGTGTGTGTGTATGTGTGTGTGTGTGTGGGGGGGAGGGAGAGCAAACCCAGCCTGTCTGGTTAGTGAGGGCGCGCGGCCATGGCCGGCTGGTCGGTTCTTCGGCGGAGGAAGACGAGGGGAGACAGTGGGCGGTGTTGTGTAACGGCGCTCCCGCCCCGTGCGTCCTCCCGGCTTTAGACCGACATCCTTCACAGCCCGCCCCGGACGCTCTGGACAGCAAAACAAGCACTTGTCGAGGTCTCGACTGAGCAGAGAACACACAGAACAATGCTCGCACGAGCAAACGCGCGCCGCTTTCTTCCCCTCCCTGTTTCGTCCGCCCGCACGTACATAGAGCAAGGTTTCACGAAAACAAACGCGCAAACACTCGCGCACGCACAAGCACACAGACACTGACCCTGTGACGGTGGCGTTCCTCTTCCTCCCTGTGTTCCCTATTGGCAGCGGAACACAGCAGGTCTCGAATGTCGGCTAGGAAAACAGCCAGCCAGTGTACAACAACGTCCACGAGGGCAGCACAGAGACAATGGAGGGTGTGTGGTCACCACTGACGCTCCCACACATGACAACCCAGACCGAGTAAATACACAACAACCAGGAACACCCACGAGAGAAGCTCCAGACCGGTTTTTGGTTACAGATTTATCTGTGTGTGTGTGTGTGTGTGTGTGTGTGTGTGTGTGTGTGTGTGTGTGTGCGTGCGTGCGTGTGTGCGTATGGTGCACAGTATATGTGTGTGCTGCCTGTTTATAGGGACATATAAGAATACAGAATTTGAACTCAAAATGGAACCACACAGTGTATAATTTACGACCTTCATGGCTTATGATCAGCCCGATAGGCACCTCCAGGCATTTTGAAATGGATAACTGACGGTGTCTAGTATGTAATGTTGATGTGTGTGTGTGTGTGTGTGTGTGTGTGTGTGTGTGTGTGTGTGTATACGCCTCCCGCAGGTGATGAAGCTGCGCAAGCTGGCCCAGCAGATCGCCAACTGCCGACAGTGTCTGGAGCGCTCCAGCGCCCTCATCACCCAGGCCGAGCACAGCCTGAAGGAGAACGACCACACGCGCTTCCTCCAGACCGCCCGCAACGTGGCCGAACGGTCAGTAGGGGGCTCCACCTCACAGGACAGGGCCCCCGCTGGGCTGCTGTGTGGGGTGCGGGTTCAAACCCTGTGTGTCGTTGCCTCGGTTTGGTTTGCGCAGGGCACGTAGGTTAGAGCCCTAGGCCTCACAGTTCTTCTGAAAACCTCTTTCTCGTGCCTCCCTACTCTGCTCCAATGCTGTTACTGACGGGCCCGACCTCTCTCTCTCTCTCTCTCTCTCTCTCTCTCTCTCTCTCTCTCTCTCTCTCTCTCTCTCTCTCTCTCTCTCTCTCTTTGCTTCCCCCTCCCGCCCCTCAGAGTCGCCATGGCGACGGCCTCGTCCCAGGTACTGATCCCGGACGTGAACCTGAACGAGGCATTCGACAACTTTGCCCTGGACTTCACCCGGGAGAAGAAGATCCTGGAGGGCCTGGACTACCTCACAGGTCAGACACGCGCCGATCCCTACCCCCCGCCCCCCGCCCCCTGCCCCATGATCCCTGTGGATAGGACCTTAGAGGTCGGTTTAGAGGGTGTCCATGAGCTCAAAGTCATGGAACACAGGAAGAGGATGGATGGGGAAGAGATGAGGAAAGGTCATGGGACACAAGAGGAGGATAAATAGGGAATGGATGAGGAAAGGATGAGCATGGTCGTCATGGAGACAGAACATAGCAGAGCAGAGGAGATATTTGACGTCCCATGCACCTGCTAATTGGGTAGTGCTTTAGGATAGCAGAGACCTGTTTAGGACAGAGTGTCTCTCCCAGCGATGACACTGACCCTGTCCTGCCGGGCGTTGCAGCCCCCAGCCCCCCCTCCATCCGGGACGAGCTGTGCACCGCCTCCCACGACACCATCACCGTCCACTGGAGCTCCGAGGACGAGTTCAGCGTCACCTCCTACGAGCTGCAGTACACCATCTACACCGGCCAGACCAACTTCATCAGTGAGTGCTCGCGCACACACACACACACACACGCACACACACACACACACACACACACACACACACACACACACACACACACACACACACACACACACACACAGAGGGAGGCCACAAACTGCAATACACCATCTATACCAGCCAACTTCATCAGTGAGTCTTCGTACACACACACACGCACTCACACTCACAGAGGGAGTTCACAAACTGCAGTACACCATCTGCACCGGCCAGACCAGTTTCATCAGTGAGTCCTCACACACACACACACACACACACACACACACTCACAGAGGGAGTTCACAAATTGCAATTCACCATGTACATCGACCAGATCAGCTTCATCAGTGAGTCCACACACACATGCACACACAGAGGGAGTCCACAAACTGCAATCTACCATGCACGCCGGCCAGAACAGCTTCATCTGGGAGTCCTCACACACACACACACTCACACACACACACACACACACACACACACACACACACACAAAAACATACACACACAAAGAGGGATTCTACAAACTGCAATACACCATATACACTGTCTAGAACAGCTTCATCAGGGTGTCCACAAACACAAACACACTCACGCACAAACACATACACCCACGGGGAAGAGCATACACACAGAAGGAGCACCCACATAAGCACAGAGGCAGGCACACACACAAGCACACATCAGCGTACACACACGAACAGGCATGAGAAGAATGCACATAATTGACCAGAGTCAGTGAGTCAGCAGCATGTTGTGGTCCTCTCTCTCTCCTCTCTCTCTCTCTCTCTCTCTCTCTCTCTCTCTCTCTCTCTCTCTCTCTCTCTCTCTCTCTCTCACTCTCTCTCTCTTTATCTATCTCTCTCTCTCTCAAACACACACACACACACCCTTCAGGGAGTTGCACTAGGATCCATGTTCAAAATAGAACTACAGCACACCAACTCTACAGGGGTGAGGAGGGCTGCCCTGTTTTATATAAGACCCTTGGGATTGAACACAAGGCATTATGTAAGGTAGGCTACAGTGTGCTTTCCAGCAAACCTGACCCTTTCCTGTGCTTATTGTTAGAGTGGCGCTTTCGAGGGTCTCCGAAGACCATCCAGCTGTGTGTGTACTGCTTTACCAGTTGAATCTCTCCAAAACCTTTAAGGCCCATTCCAAACACTTTTTGATGTTCCAGTAACAATAGAAATCTGTATGTGCGCAATTGTTGAAAAGCAAGATGGGAGATTTTCAACCGAGTGCCATGTATAAGGAATATACGTGTATGATATTGTAGCTGGAATCAAAGTTGAAGTGTAATGAAGAAATGACAGAGGTAGAAGAGAGCTGAGGGGGAGCAGTGTTTCACAAGGGGCAGGGATGGAGGGATGGACTGACGTCTTGTGGAGAAAAGAAACAATGGAACAGTCACAGTGTTTCAGAGAGCCGAGAGGAGGAGGAGGAGGAGGAGGAGGAGGAGGAGGAGGAGGAGTGGAGGCGTGGCTTGACACGAGCTGGCTAGAACGGGCACACAAGTCTCAGCACCACAGACACGCTCCTCTCCTCTTTTCTCCTTCCCCTGCTCCCTCTCCTGGCTCCTCACCGATCCTCTGCTGTCATCCCTCCCGCTCCCACAGCCTTTTCCCCCTCATCTCCTCCGGTTGCTCTCCGACCCTCTGGAGAGCACCAGTCAGTCCCTGAAGTGGCCGGATAGATTACAGGGGTGGCGGAGTGAAAGAGCCGGGGGACATTCTCTCTCTCTCTCTCTCTCTCTCTCTCTCTCTCTCTCTCTCTCTCTCTCTCTCTCTCTCTCTCTCTCTCTCTCCTCTCTCTCTCTATATATATATATATATGTCTCTCTTTTCTATTCCTATCTGTCCCTCTCTCTCCCTTATCTTCGGCTCTCGTTCTCACACTCTCTCTTTCTCTGTCTCTCTCTCTCCGCTCCCCCCTCCCCCACTGCCCTGCCAGAAGGGTCCTCTGAGAGAGCCCACTGCAGCTGAAACGCAGAGAGAGAAACCCATTTAGCTCCGCGCCGCGCCCCGCCGCCCGACTTTCCAGCACTGCCGTTTCCGAGTGCTTAAACGCTCCCACTTGAGAGCCATCGTCTCCCTGCTGTCCCCGGGGGGGGGGGGGGGGGGGGGGATATCAGCCACGGTCAGGTCAGGCATAGCGGCGTGGCGGAGCTGAAGCAGAGTGTGGTGGAGCAGCAGGCAGCCTGCAGGGAGACAGAAGGGGGTGGCTGGCCCAGCGCAGAGGGAGGACCACGGGCCACTGCTCGTGACTCTCCACGGGGACGAGTGTGGCACGGATAGCCCTGAACGACGAAGAGGAGGTGTGAGTGCAGCAGAAGGGGGGCTGCTAGCTACCCACCACTCTGTGGTTTCCTGTGTCTACAGAATGGGGTCCTCTCATGGTCCGGATAAGCCTGTCTCCTCTCTGTCCCCCGGGGCCTGTGTTTTCACCTCATTTACCTTCCGCAACCATCCAGTTATCCATCCATCATTCCACCTGTCCTCCCACCTATCCGTCCGTCCATCCACCCGCTTGTGCCACGGTGCTCGTCGTCTGTGAATCTGTCCATCCATCCATCATAATCCGTCTCCCTCTCTCTGTTTATCCATCCACCTACCCCGCCCACCGCGTGCCCCCGTCCAACCAGCCCTCCACCTCCGTCCCTGGGTCTAACGTTCCCAGAAGCTCTGTCCGAAAGCCCCGGGAATACGGCGTGACGGAAAGCCCTCCATTTTCTCTCCGAGGCATCTGGGGATAAGGCGCTGACGCTGTCGCGGGGGTGTTCCCGGCGGGCAGCCACACGGACCATAGATTTATATTTGTCCAGCTAGGATCAAGGCTGGGGGCGCGAGGGAAGGAGGTGGGCCGGGCTCGAGTCGAATTGAAAACGGCACGAACGAGACGACGCTAGGACGAGAGAGAGAGAGAGGGAGGGTTAGGAAGAGGGGGGCAGACTAAGAGGGTGGGATTTACCACGATGGAAGGTCGGGGAGAGACACGAGGAGAGGGGGTCGCGTCGGCGAGCGAGAGAGAAGTACGTGGCTGCCGCAGTGAGAGAGGGAGGGGCGGGAGAGAGAGAGAGAGAGAGAGAGAGAGGTAAAGATGAAGAGAGGTCGGGAACATGGCACCGGAGTAAAGCGTAGCGGAACGGGTGGCGTTGCACCGATGGCCGACCGCTCGACGGTGGCCCGCCAGCGCTCTCCGTGTTGACCCTGTCCGCCATCGCTGTTGGAACAGCTGCGAGGTTGTTTATGCTCCCTCATCCGTCAAGAGCAAAGGCACTTAATGGCTTCATCAATAGGCCCATCGAGTGTTACATAGTGTAACGCTGTACAATAACGGCCACGCTCAGCGCGAGGGTTCGACGTGGAGCTGAAGTATGCCCTGGGGGGGGGGGGGGGGGGGGGGGGGGGCTCACCGTAAAGATTTTATGAACAACAATAATAACAGTAGCGATAATGCTAATTATAATGAAGAAGGTGATAAACCAAATGGCATTTGTTTGGAGGGGAAAGAGAACAGTCGTCCCAGGCAGAGCGCACTGGATCAAGAAGCGCTCGCTTAACGAGGTTTACTGGGGCTGGTTGCATGCCTCGTAACGTTTTTAATTTTCGCACAAAGCCCGTGAAATATTCAAAGCCATTTGAAGATATGGTTCCTTACCCAGCTCTAAAGAGACCTCAAAACATTCCAACCCCCGTCACCTAACGTGCCCGAAGCACTGTGCACAGCGTCTCTCTCTCTCCTCCTCAAACAGAGACGATCCAAAGAAAGACTAGACTAGTTCCCAGTTGAAACCCCTCCCGCTGGTGTCCTTACGTTCCCCTCCTCGCTCTGCCTCTGACTCCGGCTATCCCCTGGATCGCCGTGCCACGGCTGCCCCTGGCCGTAATCTGGGATCCGGCGTATGAAATGTCTCCACTCCTGGTGCCGTGTCGGGCTGGGAAGATCCAAAGCGGAGACAATAAAGAGCTGTTTTCCAGCGAGGGGTCATGCAGGGTACCACTGTGTCTCTGTCCCTCTCTGAGCCATTTCTCTTTGTGACGGGCGAGGTGTTTATCTTCTCCCAGCACCGTTTCATTTGATCATTATTCAGGCACAGAGGCACCGCGGCACAGAGAGATAAACACACTTAAGGACAAACGCAGGTGCTCACCGGGGTGTGTGTTTGTTTGTTTGGAGGCACGCTTGTACACAATCACGGATACACACACAAACACACACACACACACACTGAAATGTGTATTGCTTTGTGCTTAAAAAGACGTGTGTATCATATAGACACACACACACACACACACACACACAGAGACAGGGGCACTTCTGTATGGCATCATCAAAGGCGGCGTGTTATGCCCCGGCAGGGAGTGGCCCCCGCCCGTTTTTTTCTCCCATGACGCCTTGTGTTTCGTTCCACTTTCATCTGCCCACAGACACAGATTGGCACACACACACACGCACACACACACACACACACCCGTCTGAAAAATGAGCCAGCCTTCTCCCCCCGTTTCCCTCTTCCGTCACTCTCCCTTTCTTCCGCTCTCTCTCGTACTCGGCTCCCTTTCCCAAACGACACGTTTGCTCTCGCTCACTTCCTCCTCGGCTTTGAAGTGGCGGAGCTGTCCGCCCCGGCGGCAGGAGCCCTGCGCTGATAGGCTAAACAGCATATTGTAGACGCACCGACGGATAGCAGCCATCAAACCAAACGCACTCCACACGTACCACAGGAACCTGGTTTGCAACCCGCATTGCCTCCATGTCCTTTCTTTCTTTCTCTCTCGCTCTCTCTCTCTCTCTTTCTATCTCTCTCTCTCTCTATTTCTCTCTCTCTCTCTCTCTCTCTCTCTCTCTCTCTCTGTCTGTCTGCCTCTGCCTCTCTCTCTCTTTCCCTTTCTCTGTCTCCCC
Organism: Galaxias olidus; assembly: GCA_026901105.3. Lineage (NCBI taxonomy): Eukaryota > Metazoa > Chordata > Actinopteri > Galaxiiformes > Galaxiidae > Galaxias > Galaxias olidus. Next base: position 47,733 of record JAPMUY010002311.1, read on the forward strand.
TTCTCTCTCGATCTGTCTCTCTCTCTCTCTCTCTTGTTCTATTTTTTCCCTTTCGGTCTCTTGTCTTCTCTGTTTCGCTCTTAATTTGTCTTCTTTTTTTCCCGCCTGTCCCTGGTTGTTTTTTTACCCTGCTCTCCGATCGGATGGATGGCTTTTACCTGGAGGGCGCGCTCCGGGCCCGTCGGTGCTTCAAACGGCGCGCTCTTAACGGCCTTCTTTACCTGCCGCGAAGTGTTCCTCTCACGAGCCGACTGGACGCCATGACTAATACATGCCGTTGCCATCTCGCTCAATAATTCAGCGTGTGTCCTTACCAAAAAGGGACACGGCCGGCTCGGAAAGCGTTCCCCCTTTTTCCTTCGTCGCCTTTGTCCGCGGAGATAATCGAGGGGGAAGGAGATGCTGAAAGGAACTGTCACTGTCGCGTGTTTCGTCAGTACACGGAGCGTTCCGCTCTTCCGTTCTATTCCGCAGATAAAAACCACTGTGTTAATATACAGGGTGTTTACGACGATAACATCCTACGCAGACAAGTCTTATTTGGCTGAAATGTTTCTTTGTACCAAGATGCTGACATCGTTTCACACACGGTATTAAGAAGCAGTTGCATTTAAGTTTATATGTAAATATATATATATATATATAATCTGTATTCGTTTGGTGAGGAATGCATGCATTCTTTGAAGTGTTGTCGTTCCCGCACGTCGAGCGGCCCCCCGCTGTCTTCCTCCTCGGCCGAGCCCGCTACACGGAGGCCTCCCTGGGGAACGCGGAGTAAATGCCTTGTCCTTTCCAGGCTGGGCTCTGGCTGGTTAGCGTCTTCGTGGCCCTAGGCAAGCGTGTCAAGATAAACGTGCTATACAGGCGGGGGAATCATCCCCAGCAGTGTCTGCTCCTGTGCCCATTAACGGAACACGGGTTCGGGGTGGATGAGAATGAGATGAAAGGGGCTTCCGTTTGCAGCCGTGAAGATGTCAGGGAGAGAAAAATATAGTTTTTGATATCTTCAAGGGACGCTCCAACCATCATATAGCCGGCCGTGGATCATAGAGCCAGTTTTATTCCTTTAAATTATGAATATCCATTTGAGCTTTTGGACCCCTTACGGCAAACATACCATTTTGAAACAATCAACATTGAAGTATTTCTCCACTTAAAGAAATTGCGTTCTCCCTTTACACCCCCCCCCCCCCATCTCTCTCTCTCTCTCTCTCTCTCTCTCTCTCTCTCTCTCTCTCTCTCTCTCTCTCTCTCTCTCTCTCTCTCTCTCTCTCTCTCTCTCTGTGTGTGTGTGCAGGCCTGTACAACTCTGTGGACAGCTGGATGATCGTGCCCAACATCAAGCAGAACCACTACACGGTGCACGGCCTGCAGAGCGGCACGCGCTACATCTTCTTCGTCAAGGCCATCAACCAGGCGGGGAGCCGCAACAGCGAACCGGCGCGCCTCAAGACTAACAGTGAGTAGTGGGCCAGGGCAGAGTTGCTTAGGGGGGCGCCTTGTTAGTGGGCCAGGGAAGAGCTGCTTAGGGGGGCGATGGGTTAGTGGCCAGGGGTCTGGTCTAGGCTGGTCTGGTCCGGTCTGGTTTGGTTTGGTTTGGTTCCACTTGGTTCCTCTCTGTTCTGTTTCTGCTTTGCCCTGCTCGGTTCTGCTCTGTTCTTTTCTATTCTCTTCAGTCATTATTTATTTATGTTGCATTTTGTTCTTATAGACGGCTCAAAGTTATAGGGCCTCCCCTAACACACCCCGGGCGTTTGATATCCGCGCCCCCAGGTGAGACACAGCTGGCCTCCCTGCCTGTCTGCCTCTCTGGTCTGGCCTCTCTGCTTTGTAGAGTGAGACATCAATACGCAGACGGAGAAAAGCCAAACAGAGACGCCAAGCCAAGCGAGATAAAGAGACGCATTAAGCCAAACACTCAGGCCTCTCCTCCTCCACTCTCCCTCTCTCTCACTCTCTCTCTCTCTCTCTCTCTCTCTCTCTCTCTGTCCTAATGCATGCTAAATCGGCGCCTCCAGAACCCTCCAATGCTACAAGACACCTCCGGCCTCTTCATCCTCCCACCCGGAGCCCCATTACTGTCTTAACGGCTCTGGGTGAGCGGTGTTGCTGTGCTGGAGCGGGCCTCTGACGGCGCTAGAAAGGATTATTGCGTCAGGAAGGGCTTCCAGGACGGAGGGGGGGGGGGGGGGAGTGCTCTGGCGGAGGAAATCAGGCTAGCTAGCAGTAGTAGTGAGGCTGCTGTCAGCCCCCGCTCTCTGTCTGTCCGTCTCTCTCTCTCCTTTACTCTCCCTCTTTCATTCTTCCTTCCCTTGAGATCTCACGGCCCTCTCTCGCTCCAGCCTCTTCCTCTGCTCTGCGAGGGACACCAGAGGCGGCCTCCCGGCGGTGGTTTTTCTGTTGGAGCTAACTTACGGGCTGGTTTTCCGTCTCTCTCTCTCTCTCTCTCTCTCTCTCTCTCTCTCTCTCTCTCTCTCTCTCTCTCCTCATGGTCCCCGAGGCCTCCAGGCCCCATCATCATCATCATCAATGTCAGTCCTAGTTAGTCTCAACTCCCCGTTTTTGGTTGTGTGTGTGTGTGTGTGTGTGTGTGTGTGTGTTTGCGTGAGCGCGCACTGCCTTACCGTGGAAAGACGGAGATACCAAAAAGCACGTTCGTCGTCTTTTATCACATCCCCGTCTCCCTCTGTTCCTTTTGTCCGCCCTTTCTCTCTCGTTCGTTCTCTCCCTCCGTGCCTCTCCTCCCACTCGCTGTCACTCCTCTCCTCTCCGGCGCTCTCCCTCTCTCTCGTACGGCTTTGTGTGGGGCTGACAGCGGCGCGGAGAGCGGGCCAGCGCTGCCTGGCTGTGCCGTGTCCACCCACCAGCAGGTTAGGCCGGGCTGACTGGCACATGGTGTTTCAGCTCGCTCTAGGAATCCGACAGGCGGCACAATAACGCCGCGCGGCCCCAGCTTACCGCCGATCGGGATGCTGTTGGGCTGGCTTCGGAAAAAGACGCGTTTTCCGTCGATCGTTCTCTCGCGCTCTCTTCTTTTTTTTTTGTACCCTCGCTTTCCCTCTCTTGCTCTCTCTCTCTCTCTGTGTCTCTCGCTCTCTCTGTCTCTCTGTGTCTATCCCTGGTGATTTCTCTCTTCCTCGCCAGCTCTATTTCCATGGCATTCTTTCTGGCTCTCTTCTTTATAATTTTTTTTTTCTCAGAGCCCTTCTTTTCCATCCGTCTCCCTCTCGCTTTCCATTGCTCGTTCCATCTGGGTTGCCAGGGAAGTGCTACAGTCAGCCGTTGCTTCCAGGCCGAGGGGTGGTTTTGTTAAAAAAAAACTGAAAATGAAGAAAAAAAGCTAGAAGGGAAACGACGGAGAATTGGGTCAGAACGGAAACTGATGAAGAGCGTCTCGCCTGACAGCCTCGCGTGGTCTCCGTCTCTGCTCCGGCGTCAGCATCCCCACACACACACACTCACACACACACACACACACACACACACACACACACACACCCCGTACGGGCGGGAACGCAGACGTGTTGATATTCCACTCACCCCCCCCCCCCCCCCCCCCAGTCCCCCTAGAACTTCTTCTCTTTTTTTTTGCTTCCCGCCTAAGACTGTCACAGCCCCGCCGCGCGGCATGCTGAACACGCTTCGGCCGAACACGGGGGCGTGGAGGGGCGGGAGAGCCGGAAGCCGCGCCGTGACGGAGCGCCGCTTCACGGAGGCTGACGGGACCGGGAGTGGGACGAAACTCCGGGAGCATTGTGACAGCCCTGACAGGTGTGACAGCCCGGCCTGCCCCCCGCCCTTCTAACGGCTCGCCCCCCCCCCCCCCCCCCTTCAGAAAGGCACTCCTCAACTAAGGGAAGCAGCCCCGGATATCGGCGTCGATGCCTGTCACTCACTCCCATCCCCGTCCACCCGGCCTCTCCCTCTCTCTCTTGTTATGTGCTGTGAGTGACAGCCAGAGAGGAGGCCCACACTGTGCGCTAGAGGGGAGAGTGTGGTACACTGTCACGCCCCAGGCTCAGGCCAGGACGTGGGTTCAAGTGAGTCGCTACCGACACAGAGCCGGTCTAATACACGGAGTAAGGAGGGTGGATAGCAGAGGGCTGGGGGATAGCAGTGGGCCTTGCGGGGGTTGACTGACGCTTTGGTCCGGGGCAGGGTCACGCTCCCTCCTGTTTTCTCCTACCCCTCGGTGAGAACATATGAACCCTCATCCCTTCCTCTTTCAATTCATCTCCCCACCATCTATCTATCTATCTATCTATCTATCTGTCTGTCTGTCTGTCTATCTATCTATCTATCTATCTATCTATCTATCTATCTATCTATTATCTATCTATCTATCCATCCATCCATCCATCCATCCATCCATCCATCCATCCATCGTTTTCATATTCTCTCTTATCTCTCTTTCTTTCTCTCTCGCTGCCATCTGCGTGTGTCTTCAGGGCTAGGATGTCATGCTGGCTGTGTGTGTGTGTGCCAGGGGGCTTGCTCTTTCTCTCTCACTCCTATGGAGCTGAGAGAGTGGCAGACCTCACACGTGCTTACTCCAGCATGTAATTTCAAACACAGCCACCTGTGTGTGTGTGTGTGTGTGTGTGTGTACAATGCAATACACGTACGTAGAGTGCTTTGGAAAATGTGTTATTTCAGCACTCACGTAATGTCTTCTGACAAGATGGAAGTCTTTTTGGGAATGAAGGCAACACTTTGAGACTGCGTGTGTGTGTGTGTGTGTGTGTGTGTGTGTGTGTGTGTGTGTGTGTGTGTGTGTGTGTGTGTGTGTGCACGCACATCAAGTGGTGTAGTGCAAAATTCACACTGTACTTGTGACATAAACTTACTAAAGATATTCTAGGTAAAAAGCTGTCCCACACTCCTGTATGTACCCTGGAAATATCAGGAAATGTGTTTTTCGAAAGCGAACGCTAGCATCTTCCAAGTCTGCCGCTGGAAGTTGAGTCACAGTCTGTGGCTTGTATTCATGGGAAGCCAAACCCAGGAATATTCCCTGGGATGTGTGTTCTGCCACGCTCTGTTCCTTTCTTGATGAGCCTAGAATCAAGCCAAGGTCGTCTCTGAATAGTGTTTTGTCTCGGCCCATTACAGTGGAGACAGATGGCATTAGCATCATCTAAGCAGATTAGACAGGCGACTTGAAAAGGTTGCATTTGAAGTCTGTCTGGCTGCCTGGAGGATGGATGTCTGTATCTCCATGTTTGTTTGCTTGCTTGTTTGTTTGTGTGGGTGTGTTTGTGTGTGTAGGTGTATGTGTGCGTGGTTGTGGTGGTGGTGGGGGGTGTGGGAGGGGGGGTAGGGGGGCATGAGATGAAATATGTTGGCTAGATATTCTGAAAGACCATATTGTGTTGCTGTAATGATAGACTGTTACTAAGTGACCGTGTTTTGGTGAGCTACTCTCAGCGGCCTTGCTTTGTTTGTTTTCAGCTTTTATGGATTTATAGCTTGCCATACTGAGAGCAATGTGTGCTCGCTAGCCTATTCTGTAGGTAAACACATTTCGGCATTCACGTTATTTGTGTCTTTAAACGAGGGCTTGTTGACAGCAACAGCTTATTGAAAACATCCCAAAATAAGATTTTGTGAGAGTGTGAGTTCAGTGTAAGTTCTCGTATTGTTTATTCATTTGACAGTCTGTGTGTTGACTAAACAGTGCATAGGAAATGAAGCACATCTTACTCTATGTAGTGGTGTGTGTTTAAACTCGAGTCTGTTGACCGACGGCACACTCCGTCAGCTATTCTCAGCGGCCATATTGTATGCAATGTGACAGGGCGCCAGTTGTTGACGGAGGCTGTGATTAAATGGGCCGTCTTCATACCCAGAGGGCCCCACATGGCAGCACATCAAATCCAGGCTGGAAATATATCACATGACATGGCGCCCCCCCCGAGGGCTCGGGCTGTTTACCTCCTGCTAAAGGGCTTAGGATAATATTTACCCCCGCTGCAGGGCTGGAGCTGTGCCTCGTGTTGTCTCACGGCCCCCGAAGAGGACGCACGGAGAGGAGGGGCCGAGCACGGGAGACGAGAAGAAAGATGGCGACGGCGCGGGCATCCCTTTGCGCGCGGCGGGAGGAATTACCGTTGCGGGGTTGGCTGATCGGCACGACGCTCACTCAACCCGACGCACAGCGCGGCTACATCCTATTTGATCTCCGGCGCTCTCGCTCTCGCTCTCTCTCCCCGTCTCTCTCCCTCAGACTATCTCGCACGCCCCCAGCGTCTGCCACTCTAATGTATTCCGTAACCTTATCCGCCGTGACGTTTCGCTCTCCATCCCGAGGGGGTCACGCTAGGCAGCGACCCCACAGGGTCAGCGGAGGGTGAAGTTGAAGAAGGTCACGGCTAAACGATTGAGGGACGGCCGGCCTGATCCGCACGGATCCAGATGGCGCCGTGATCCCGCCGTCTCCCTCCTGTCCTCCCTGACGTGACGGGGTGCAACACAGGGCGCTGCGCGTTCACATGCGCTGCACACACCACAGCCAGCCATGCGTATGAAGTTGCGTAGGAGGGTGGGGTATGAAGTTGTGGACTCACGCGTCCCAGGACTTTGTATCTTACACCGTCGTCTAACAGAGGCGGGGTTAAAGGTGAGGACAGCCAGCTGAATGTCTGTTGTGGCGGCTCCACTGCGGTCACTGCGGTGTGTGTAAAGGAGGTGTGTGTGTGTGTGTGTGTGTGTGTGTGTGTGTGTGTGTGTGTGTGTGTGTGTGTGTGTGTGATGGGAGGTCCGTGCGTGGGGGACTGTTTGTGTGATGAAATGTGTTTGCTTGCTAAGTGGTTCTCTTTAACAAGCTGTTACCTGGGTAACACCTCAGCCAGTGTCATCACACCTCACACAAGAGCTGTGAGAATTCATGGAATAATTAGGGTCACGACGTGTGTGTGTGTGCGTGTGTGTGTGTGTGCGTGTGCGTGTGCGTGTGCGTGTGCGCCCGCTTGTTCATGTGTGTGTAAAACACGGTAAACCATGTGTAAAACTGTGTGCCTGCTCTCCTGAGAGTTTAGTGTACAAAACGGTGCTGTCTTCTAATAGCTGTGACGCGCTCTCTCTCGCTCTCTCTCTCTCTCGCTCTCTCTTTGTCTCTCTCTCTTTCTCACCGTCTCTGTGTGTCCCTGTCCTTTACCCAGCACGTGTCTCTCCCCAAACGGGCCGTTCCCGACGAGTGGCTGACAGAGCACCAGTGTGTGAGAGGGACTCTGCCGTTAGCGATAAGCACTTCAAAGGAGAGAGAGAGAGAGAGAGAGAGAGAGAGAGAGAGAGAGAGAGAGAGAGAGAGAGATTATTAATGGAATTGGCTTCCAGCAGCACGTAGCCCCCGTCAACTCAGATCCGGCACGCGGAAGCACACTCTCACCCCGACGATTACGGGGCGAAAGGGGAGCGAGGGAGGCGGGGTTGAGCCGGGGTGAGAGGGAGGAAGGGTAGAGAGAGGGAGAGGGGGATCAGGCCTCCATTGTGTCTCATTAAGCCTTAGGAGAGTTGGGAGGTTGAGTGCTGGGAGCGGGGGAGGGAGGGAGGAGGTCGCGGGGGTGAGGTGTCAGAGTTAAATGCCAGGTCTAGAAGGGCCGTGGCTGACCTCCAAGCAACCCACACACACACACTCTTACACACACACACACACACACACACACACACACACACACACACACACACAGAGAGAGAGAGAGAGAGAGAGAGAGAGAGAGAGAGAGAGAGAGAGCGCGCGCACACACAAGGAGAGCAGAGAGAGAGAGAGAGAGAGAGAGGCACTTCAGAGTCCCGGGCTCCAGATAGCTTTGTATGATTCTCTTTGAGGTTCCTCCGCCGTCGCGGCCGCTCCTCGGAGCGCCCCGTCTCTCTGTCTGTGTCCTCCGTCTCCCCTCTCACTTACCCAGAACCGCAGGTGGCAACCGGTGAACCTGCACAGAGCCAGTCGTCCTCCATCCACAAAAAGAGACAACACGTTAGATTTGTGGTCGGACCTTTCCTGGAGGTCGTTTTGTGGCGTGTTTTTCACAGCTTTCCTTCAAAACGCACGCTCATATTCTGTCCACATCTAAAAGCCTCTCTCTCCAGGTGGCTGCGGTTGCCATCAGCAGGACCCCCGCCCCCTCTCCTTCCTTGACTCAAAAACAGAGCCCTGTCAGCACGCTAAACCTTCCTCTCTGCTCCCCTCTCCTCCCAGGTCAGCCGTTCAAGCTGGACCCCAAGACGGCCCACAAGAAGCTGCGCCTGTCCAACGACTGCCTGACCATGGAGAAGGACGAGAACTCCCTGAAGAAGAGCCACACGCCTGAGCGCTTCAGCGGCACGGGCTCCTACGGCGCCGCCGGCAACGTCTTCATCGACAGCGGCTGCCACTACTGGGAGGTGCTGCTGGGGGCGTCCACCTGGTGAGACACGCGCGCGCACACACACGCACGCACACGCACACGCACACCCACAGTGAAACAAGTGCACACACAAAGCACAGAACACACCTACACTTACAGACTTTGACATTTAGACATTTGAATACACGGCGTACAGTAATAGTCACCCACGCATAGACTGACAGGCATAGCATGTTGTCACAGACACGCAAGCATTCGCATGGCATATACAGATATACATATATATCTATATATATCTATATATATATATATAGATATATATATATAGATATATGCGTTACGTAGTTCTCTTTTGAATTAACGCGAATGTAGGAGTAGTCCGTATTGACTTCAGCATGTGCTGCCCCCTGCTGTTTGGCTCTCACATAGTTATACCTGCTAGTTGCCAGCCGTGAGGTATACTGTACTATGCCACAACACAGACAGGCAAGGATCCGTTAGAAACAGAACCTATAGCTATATCCATCTCCGCCTAACCCCCCTCCCCTCTCCGCCCCTTCAGGTACGCCGTGGGCGTGGCCTACAAGTCGGCCCCCAAGAACGAGTGGAGCGGCAAGAACTCCTCGTCGTGGGTGCTGTCGCGCTGCAACAACAACTTTGTGGTGCGCCACAACGGCAAGGAGCTGCAGGTGGAGGCCAGCCTGCAGCTGCGGCGCCTGGGAGTGCTGCTGGACTACGACAGCAACGCGCTCTCCTTCTACGACGCTATGAACTCCCAGCACCTGCACACCTTCGACGTGTCCTTCCTGCTGCCCGTGGCGCCCACCTTCATGATCTGGAACAAGTCGGTGATGATCCTCTCGGGCCTGCCCGTGCCCGACTTTGTGGACTGCTGCTCCCCCGACTCGCAGGACCAGCACATGGGCCTGTGCCGGCAGCAGGAGTCGCCCTACCAGACGGGGATGAAGAGCTGCCACTGAGGGGCGCGCCGCGGGGTCGGGGGCCTGGGGTTGGGGGGGGGGAGAGAGAGGCCCAGACTTAGTGGTGGGGAGGTGGGGTGTGGGTGGATGTGGGGGGGTGGGGTTCTGAGGTCACATAGACTGAATGACTCTTGGCAATGTGCGGATCCGTTTCACTGTTCTGCACGGCGAGCGCTGGATGGAATTAGGAGAGATGGAACTAACACGGACGATGTTGAGTCTCTAGGGGAGTAAATGAGAGCGCACGCTGGGGAGAGGGTGCATGAGGGTTCAGCAGAGCACTCGCCCGCAGTGATCGAGAGAGGATTGTTGACTCACTTCCTGGTTTGCTAGCCCAGTGGGGGGGGGGGGTCATCCTTTTTTGCTTCCTGGTTTGACCTGGCTCTCCTCTTTGTATTGGTTGGGTAAGGGTGCCCGCGGTGACGCCATGAGGAAGGTTGGTGTCGTTTTCCGATGTTTACACATCACAGGTGTGTGGATTGACTTGTGCCATGTGACTACTAGTCTTGTAATATTAAAACTTTATTGATACTGATTCAATAGAGGAAAACATGATGATTATTTATGACATGACAAAGTAGAGGTTTTGCTGTTTTCTTAGTCAATCTCAATGTGTCCATCATGCACATTTTTGATTGACTCTATTTCCCCGGCGTGTTGACAGAAGGCAGAATCGAGGTTGGTTTGCGTTGTACTTCCTCTTTTTGATAGCAATAGTGAATTTATCTTAAGGGATATGATTATGGTGTTGTTCGTGCGATTCCTATCACCTGGAAGCAGAATGAATCGGTAGATTCCAAAATAAAGGTTCACTCAAATGGGGAAGTAGAGGGGAAACACTTTAAAGTTGCTGTTGGTCTCGATGTCATGACGGCGTGTTGTCTCTGTGATGTGTACACTCACAGAAAGACACACACACAAACACACACACAGCTACACTTCCTGTTAAGTTTTGTTTGGTTCTGTTGTGATAATGCATGAGACATTGTAGGATCCCACACTGGTCCACTTGTGATTTACCTAAATGTATATTCACCTATTACACAACTCACTAACCTCCAACTTTGACCCTCCTAACTATAACCCTTCAGTTGTAGTAATCACACAGTCCATTGGTTACTATGACTTTTCTTTTGCTTCTTAGTGCTTGGTGAGTTTGGTTAGAGTTTCCCTTTGGTTGGACTTCAGGGCTAAGTTGTAAAAGTCTGAACTAGACAATCAAACGTGTATTCTATATGCAGGCCATCAGAGACAGCAGGCGTAGCAGGACAAAGCAGGTGATAGCATGTGATACTTGAAATATATATGAAAATGGATGCTTTTATTTTGAAATGCCAGTAACAGCTACAGATATTTACTGCACAGCATACACACTACTGATAGAGATGCAACTAACCAGAGCTCTCTCCACAGATCAAAAAAAAAGATTCTATTTTTCCCCTGTTCAATGTTAATCTTTGCAACACTTTATTCTATAGTCTGGTTTGCTTTGAAATCCCCAGTCCACAGTTTTGGGACAAAGGGCCTTCATCGCTCTCCTCCATCTCACCAAACGTGCTGTAGTCTCGGTAACAAACCGCAGAAGAACTGTGGATTCCTGTGGATTGGGGGTTTCATGTAGATAGTGGTTTCAAATCAATTTACTAAAATGACTATGAATGAGTTGAAGGTGAAACTCCATTTTTTTCTTATTGACACAGAGCGTTGTGGTGAAAGATGGTGGGTGCTTAGGAAAATATGTTTGGCTTTCTTTTTATCTATTCCCATGAAGTGCACAGACTACAAGTCCTGTTCCAGAGTGTACCCCAGAGACTCCGAGACAGAGCGGACAATGTCATTGCGTTGGCCTGGAACGTGCCCTGAACATGCCCAGGGTCTGCCCTGCTTTGTTTGGTGGGGCAAGTTCCTTTACTAACAGTCCAACTGAACATTTCATCAAAGGAAACGTATCATGACACTACGTGGTCTGGTCAAATCATACCACCCATCGTTGGTGACTGGCCTCTGATGTTCTTTCTGTGTGTGTGGAGGGGGTGGGGGTGGGGGGTGGGGTGGGGGGCGTTCAGGCAGCTTTGTGAACCCGCTGTGCCTGATTTGGATCCCGGGTGAATAATGTGCTGTCAGAGGCTTTGCACTGTTTTGACGTCTGATGGTGACGGACAGGTCAACTCATCTGTACAGGCGTTCTCTGCTGGGGTCACTGCATGCCAAAGTGCCCCAGCTCCAGGTAACCCTCATCTTCCATTGCTGTATAGCTCACCAAGGTTTTGGTTTGTAACAAAGAGTGTGCATTGCAACTATTTCCAGCGACCGTTGAGATACCGTGCATATCAGGTAGTTTGCTGTGCTTTTTCTTCGTGTCAGTAGATACTATACATGGAGAATAATTTTTTTCCCCCAGTATCTACTCTCTGTAGTACAGTATACCTTTAGAGACAATGCAATAGATACTCATATTGATTTTCCGGTTTTTTTCTCTGGGGGGTGGGGGGGGGGGGGGGATTATTTTTTAACAACGCAGTAGAGAAATCAAATCGTTTACCTCTGCTTTGATATTTGTGAACTTTATGAGAAGACCATGAGAACTGAAACAACACAAAGTGTATGTTATTTTGGACTGATTAAAAACAACTAGCCAGAAAGGAATGTAAATCATAGGGGGAAATATATATTATATAAAATTGTATAATAAACAAAAAAAGTATATGAACTAATGTTATTTATGTGAACTTAAGTCCAAATAAAAGTATGATCCCACTGTTGCCGTCTCCTTCGTTTTTCTCAATAGGGTCTGTTTGATCATTCAGGACACGTAGCGTTATGTGAGACCATCTTTTATGCAACTCTGAAGCCTATCGAGGATTGCAAGTCTTATTTGTACCTAAAAGCCAAACTGACGAGTAGAGGAGAGGACAGGAGAGGAGAGGAGAGGAGAGGAGAGGAGAGGAGAGGAGGAGGGGCAGGGGTCCAGGAGGCTGGCAGGTCATTCAGAGCCCAGAGTCAAGTTGGCGGCTCCATTACAGTCCTAGGCCTCATCTGCTCTGTTGGCACCGGGGCAGGAGGGGCAGAACTACAAGGTCCACAATGCCCTGGGGACTTGGCATGCTCCATTTCTGTGGTTGTGGTCGACATGCCCAGCCACAGAGAATTTTGTTCAGTCAATGTATCATGCTGTGCACCATTTTACATATTTTACATCGACACTGGCCTTTTGACAGATTCCAACAAGTAACCTGGAGGTATTCTATAGGTTTATGGATGAATATAGAGTAATGATTCTAGTAAATTTGGGGAAGCACTGTCAAACATGCTTTGGATGTCATTTTTAAACAATACAAAACATTAGCTCTTGATGCCACATCCATCCATCCATTAACTTTTACCGCTTATCCTGTACAGGGTCACGGGGGGGGGGCTGGAGCCTATCCCAGCGGACACAGGGCGAGAGGCGGGGTACACCCTGGACAGGTCGCCAGTCTATCACAGGGCCGACATATAGGGACAGACAACAACTCACACTCACATTCACATTCACATTCACATTCACACCTACGGGCAATTTAGAGTCACCAATTAACCTGCATGTTTTTGGACTGTGGGAGGAAACCGGAGTACCCAGAGGAAACCCACGCGAACACGGGGAGAACATGCAAACTCCACACAGAAATGCCCTTGGGTCAGGTGGGGATTGAACCCAGGACCTTCTTGCTGTGAGGCAACAGTGCTAACCACCGAGCCACCGTGCTGCCCCTTGATGCCACAAAATAACAAAAAAAAAAAAAATAACGAATTCAGAAACTGATTTCATCCAGCCCAATCAATGCCCAAGCAGAACTCGCTTTCATTTAGCCTGGCAAAGCCTTCATTTTGGAGCGTAAAGGGGCTATTTTTCCCACATGGAGAACTGATGAGGCTGTGTGCAGCACAATGCAAGTTCCACTTTGTGTCTGTTCCCTCGCCCAGCTAGCTGGCAACCACTAGGAGCACCCCATAATTACATTTCTAATTGCAGAAGTAATTACGACCTCCCCCGCGTAGCTCGTTAAGTCATTTGTCACCCCAGCGCCTAATGTGGTGTAGAACAACACAGTCGTTAGGAGTGAGTGAGAGTGTCCGTGGCAGCGAGCCCCCTGAGACGTCATGTTGCCTAAGGGAGGCTCCATGAGCAAGCTTCCTCAGGAACATGTCCGTGCAAGGGGTGAGAGGTTTGTCGTAAAAGTAAAAACATCAAACAAAACTATTTCTTTCGACCGCTGGGAGGCGTGTGTATGTTTTGGTCGCTGGAATTAGACCGCCTAGTGGAGGGGAAGACATTGACTTGGCTCTGTGCCCTCAGGTTGAGGAAGAGAAGCTATGAACTCAGAGAAATGAGGATATATAAACAGAGTATATCACTGCTGCCAGAGGAGCCCCGAGAGCACAAACGCAGGACTATCTTTTCCTTTCACTCATAGACACTTAAGACAAGACTCTTCCTCCCTATGTCTTTCTGACGCGCACAGATAAATGTGCAACCCCCCCCCCCCCCCCCACACACACACACACACACACACACACACGTGCAGGACACAAAGCTGAGTATCAGAGGGGGGGAATCAATCAAAAGACCCTCGGCTGTCTCCGAGGGCCTTAGGCCTTGATGGCCCCTGCTGACAGAGAATGATGGGGCCCTGGTGCTGCAGGAAGCGCTGAGGTCTCGGCACAACCCTCTGTCTCTCTCATCTCTCCTCTATATCTCCCCTTTTCTCTCTAGCCCATCATTCATTTGCAGTCCCGCTTTCTCATCTTGCTCTTTTTATTCCCTTTTTCTCTCTCCCTCTAGAGTCTAGAGTCTAGACTATGACAGTCCACTTTCTTTTGTTTTTCGTACTTTGGCACCCATATTGGATGCTTTTTTTTTAGCTACAGCCACAGGCTACTTCTTTCTGCTATATCTGACACAGCTTTTAAGGTCTGGCGCAGTTCTTTGCCGCAGACGTCTATTTCCTTAAGTAGTTTGGTTGTGGATATATGCCACAAATCTACGGCATCTAACTTCCAGAGGACACACCTGTTCTCTGGCCTGGCTATTCTGTCTTAGCTGCTAATTCACTGTTGGTATGCCTCGCCCTCATATATCATTTCTTCCCACGGTACTGTTAGCCCTACAAAGTACACAGTTTGCTGTGTGTTGGACCAGAGTAACACGTCTGGTCTTGAGTTGGTTGTCGTTGGGACTCTGAGCGCACTGAGCTTAGTTCAGAGGTATGTTCTGTTCAAATGTTACACTAATTACATGAATACATTTGTATTCAATTAATTAATTAAACTTCACAATATCTCAGTTGATAATATAGGATGCTCATAAACCGTGTCCAAAAGAAGATACAACATTGTAAAGTGTTGTTGTGTTAAGGCTGGAACTCTCTTACGTTCATTAGCAGGTCAATAGGAAGTGAATAGGCCAGGAACACACTTAAGGTAACCCAATGTTTTTCAACTGATCTGGAGCTTCAGCGTAATTAGAGTGCATGAATGGCAAGATGGTTATTCAGTTAGCTGTTAAATCAAGTAGCTCTTTGATCCCTCAGCATCTGATCTCACCCGTCAATAGAGGTGCACTTCCCACTGATGCGTCCAAAGGAAAACACAGAAACGCAAACACACCGCCCGGTCTATTGTTGAGCTCGGCCTTTGATATGTATCACACGATCTTTAATGTGCATTAATCCACATGGCTAACAGATGCATCCAGGTCATCGTGTTGACTTAATTGGATCCTTCATGGACTATAAATAAACGTGCTCGACCCACATGAAGCTCTCATTACGAGGATAAATAAATTTATAATTCCTGGTAGAAGTGCTCTGAGGACATTAAGCCTCTGGTTGAAAAATATCTGTGGCCATTAAAAAAAAAGATGTTTACTGGGGATGTTGTAGGCAGTGCTTTGATTACTGTAAATTATATCATCACATCATTTTGATGTTGTGTACTGAACATACTGAAATGCATACTGAGACCCTCCCTAAAGCCCTGAGACTGAAATATTGATGTCTTTCTCACATCAAGTGGGCAAAAAAGCCTCTGTGCTGGTATATGTTATTCAAGACAATGCGATAGTGATATAAGCAAGTTCAACTTGGGGGAAAAACGTAAAAGTTTGTTAAAACAGAAGCCAAGCAAAGTTGGCCAGAAGTGAATCATTGATTAATTACAGATGCCAGTAGGGGGGAACTGAAGCAGTGGAAGGCTAATGCCATTGCATAAGAGCAGCAGCAGCAGGCGGTTGTTGTCCTTCCTGGTAGACATCGTTTGTTTTGTTTTTTTTGCCTCCCAACAGCAACGGCACGAGCAGCAGGGCGTCCTGGGCAAAATGCCGTTCTTCTCCAGCTTCAACGCTCGCCACCTCATCGCGTCGATATCCTCTGTTTGATGTTCTAAATATAGAGAAGCCTTTTATGCTCATCATAATCAGCCGCAGCTTAAAAACATGCCACTTCCACATTGTTCACAGGATGGACGTATGCACACGCCTTGATCCAGGTTGGAATCTTCTGCTTGGTACCCTGAGTGAAACAAACATCAAGAAATATATGATCTATTCAAATGTACACTTGATCATGGCCGATAAGATCCCGATAAGTTGTTCAATCTTCCCACCTCACTATTCAATAGAACAAGATCTTGATGCGGTTTGTTTCTCTACACAGTGCGAAGCACATCCTGTATATAGAGGTTTATCTCTCCTATGCCAGATTTTCTTGTTTCTTCAACACCTCACATAAATCATGTTCAATGTTTTGCATGACCTTATCTAATGGCAAAAAACAGTGACTGTACCGTTTCTAGAGCCATTGTTTGTCCCCAGAAATGTCCCACACACGAAACTGCTGATATATCATAGGAGCTGACATGAACTCCCTGCCGAGAGCCACAATCTGTGGCAGGCACATAATATTCCTGGTGTCCAGATAGCACTGTGGGGTCTCCATTCTATCACCTTTCCCCTGTCCATCAACCGCGAGCAGGGGAAATAGGGGCGGTAGAGTGGTGGAGCTAAAAGAGAGAGAAAGCCGCTAGGCTGGTCGAGATGTGTGTGAGTGACTGAAGATTGGATAGTTATATGTGTGGGGACTGGTGTTTTTATAGCTCGTTGTTGACTCTGTGCAGCACTCGGAATGATGGAGCCAACATGTTGTTACTGACAAACAGCTAGGCTTGTCCAGCTCTGTGTGAGTGAAGGACGCGTGGACGGTTTTTCTGGGGAACTGGTGTTTTACAGCAGCTTGTTAACTCTGTGCATCACTCTGAGTGATGGAGCGAACACGGTGTTACTAACGAACAGCTAGACTGCTGTGTGAGGGAAGGACAATTGGACTGTTGTGCGCATGGAAATTGTCTTTTTCTTAATGTTTCGCCCAAATGTTTTGCAGTAAACAACAGGTAAATGCTAGAGAGCTACTGTTTGCTTTCAGCTTTTGATATTTTGCAAAGATGATTGTTTTGTCTTCCATGTTGGTTCTAATGGTTCTATACAGCATAATAGTATTAATGGTTTTGTTTTTGTTTTAAATTATTCTATTTGCAAACCAGGTAAGTTGTGGCATTTGCGGAACAATGTAATAAGGGATAAATATGGAGTACCTGAGTAAGAAAGATGTGTACATGCAGAAACAGACCAAAATAGCTTCCAAACATTAACATAATTATTCAATTAGCCACAGTAGGTGTTCCAAAGGAGAGAGCAAATCAACAATGGCACTTGTTTACAATGTGGTTATTGGTGCTTGACAAACAAACAAGAAAAAAAGCTGTATAATACACAAAAATCATATGGAAAATGACAATAACTACTATAGTAAATATACTAAAATCAGCACAAAAATAGCAATGGTTAACTCTTTGTCTATTCATAATCTTTGCAAACAACACATGCACTATTCAATAGTGAATTTTTTAGGAGATACAAATGTGTAAATGCATATACTTTGAGAGTGGCTGTAGTGGAAATGAAATTTGTATCAAAACACAGGACCTGAAATTGTTAAAACCCCAATCGTATGGACTGGGGCTTACTTTGTTTCTAACATGGTGCACAGATCAGGTGAGCACACCGCCATGACTGTGACCTCCTGAACTTGCAGTCGGCGTGTACGATATGTTAGGTCCCGTGCCCATGCCCTGAGCTCTACACGGTTTAGACCAGCTTGACCAGCCCCAGTGGCTGGCGGCTGGCCCTTCAAACCCGCTGAGTGGAGAGCAACACAGGCATCGTTAATGAGCTCTGAGGCTCAGATCACCATGCTCATACGGTTCAATAATAACTAAAGTACACATACAACGTGGCCTGGAGGGTGTATACCACTGTGCAGTGCCAGGGAAGTGCATTAGTCAATGTGTTCAAAGAAAATGCAACGTGCACTGAATGTAGGCTATGAGCTTTACACTGTTACTACAGACACGTTCTGAACAAGTTTTTTGTATATATAATTTGTATAAAGGGAAATCTTTTTTAACTATGTTTTTGACTATTGTGGGATAACATGGGATTCGACACACACCAACACACACTCTTCACGGACACGTTGTCATCCTGTTTTCACACGACGTTAGCCAACCTCTAAGTGAACAGTGATCAGTGGACAGGCTCGGGTGCAGAGAGGTGATGGTGGGTTTAGTGATGACAGCCTTAAAGGTTATTTGGTCCTGAGTGTCCGCTTCTCGCCTACGCCCTGCTCCCTGCCGGCATAATTAGAGAATCAAATGAACTTCCTGCAGGCTTTGAACAATTCGGTCATTGGCATTATCGCTCGGCCCGAAAAATACGTTGGTGGAATATTGGATTTGGAACACTGAAGAATCGTAATTAGGTTTCTCAAAGAGGTTCCTTCCGATTCTTTGTTGTATTAATGCATTGGGCACTGTGAGTAATGGGTATATGTTAGCCCGTTTCCGTGCTCATTTTCCATGTCAGATCTGAATCTAAAGGTGTTGTGGAGACAGAATAGGCAGGATGTGGTGCATATTATTCCTCTACAACTCAAGTCCCAGGTCAGATAGCATCAGCCTGCCGCTGTGTATCACCCAGAGGTGGAGGCAGCCACCGTGCAGAGGCTCCGATAGTGTCCCACCATTCACCAGAGGAAATCCATATCCTCTCTCCCGGAATGCCACCCCTTGGAGGAGCCATGATTCCTCTCCGTGTTTCCCTGTCAGGAAAAAAATAAAATAAAATGCAATTTGTATCCCTTTATCCCTTTATCTCTTTATCCGGCTTCAGCATATGCCAGGGGGCCTGGGATTTTGCACCTTGGAGAGCTTGCCTTTGGAGCTTTCCCACCAAACATCTGTTCAGCTCAGGGTAGTTAGGTGTTAACGTTTCCCCCGGCCTGTCTCCGGCACCAATCCCTGCTAAACCTGTTTAAGGTATGAGCAACCTGGCTACCTACCCCCCCCCCCCCCACACACACACACACACACACACACACACACACACACCGTGGCAGAACAGTTTGATCCCAGGGAGAAGGTTTGATGCTGCTGATTTGTTGTGATCTCCCCCTGCTCATGTTGATTTATGGAAGACGACCGGCTCGACCTCGTCTGTCCTGGCTAGGATTAGCGTCTCCTTGTTTGCCGGGGGTGGAGCATGAGAGGGGTGGAGGGCGGGAAGCGCTGTTACTTGCGTGCACGGGAATGTCTCAAGGAAACCGATCTCAAAACAGGACGGCAAATAATCACGGAGGGGTTTGATTTATGGGTCAGCCGAAAAGGGAGCCCGTTTTACTGGACTGTTTCCTCATTCACGGTTAGGCTGTCTACTTTGGGGGGGTTGTGGGGGCGAAAGTGGCAGCTCTCGGTTGAGGAGGGAGGACAGCCTTGGCACGGGCAAAGAGGAGTTCAGGCCTTCGGAGAGGAGAGGCTAATTGCCTTCCAGGCCTCCTCAGAGCAACGTGGCCCGGGCAGCTTTCAAATGTCAGGCTGCGTTGCCTTA
This sequence comes from Galaxias olidus, assembly GCA_026901105.3. Classification (NCBI taxonomy): domain Eukaryota; kingdom Metazoa; phylum Chordata; class Actinopteri; order Galaxiiformes; family Galaxiidae; genus Galaxias; species Galaxias olidus. The sequence goes on from JAPMUY010002311.1 coordinate 67,034, forward strand.
CCCCCCCCCCCCCCCCCCCCCCCAGACTCCGGTGTGGCTCACAGAAGGTTAGGGTAAAAATACATCCGCGTTCAGGGTGGCTCTAAAGAGGCTGAGCCGGAGAGCGACGTCCTTGTCGAGTCTGATTAACACTGCACTCTGCTGTGGGCTGCTTCACGTCCTCACGGTGAAGCCGGGTGAAGCCCATTCACTTTTAAAAGAACAACAACATTTGTTTACGTTTAGGCTGACCAAGAGTTCTATTTCACTAAGCAGAGAGACAGCGGTTTGCCGGAGCTTTTGAGATGGAGGGCAGCTGTTGATACTGAAACTTTTAAAGTTCATCCTGCCCTAGCTCGTACTGCTGCATTAATCATTTGGACACCAAATTGATTCCTGTTCTCGTGGTCTGCTCTCCAGTGGTATACTACACCAGTATACAAACCTGCCGGTGCACTCTTTTCAAGAAATTTCTCAATGAATGAATATCAAGGACATCAAGGACACCATTTGTGTGTGTTTGTGCAGGTGTTTGTCTGTGTCTGCATCTGTGTGCGTCTGTGTGATTGCGTGTGCACATTTGCCCCCTCTATTTAATTTTCACAGAAGAAAATTGAATTATAAACATGAAAAGTCTTCGGAGGGAGATGAAAACACGATCAAAAAGCGCAACGTGATAAATCGGAGGTGATAAAGCTTTCATGCTTGTGAAATAAACATCGATCAGCGCATGATGCTCCTCATAAAGTTTAGATTGGTCTCTCGTACCCTGCAGTGCTCTCTTTACCCAGGGAGGCTGGCGGGAATACTTGGAGCCATAAGAGGATAAAGCCCGAGCTGCGTACTTACAGGGCTCAATTTCCAAATTTAGCCCCCCTTGACCGATACCTCCAATTTTCTTCCCCATGCAGCGCCAACTGACTGGGGTCAGTGCACAAAGTGCTGTGGTGCACACTTCCCCCTTCCCTCCTCCACTCCACTGTTCCACCACAGCAGATTGTGTTTGACACCTACAATTTGCAAGGGCACCCGGAATCGATCATGGGCGGCAGAACAATGGCTCTCATTATTACCTATTTCCACACCCGCCGAGCTGTCAGTGAAGAGGGTACAAGCTCACACACAGAGAGACACAAACCAAAATTTAAAGCCAGCACACGCACACACACACACACACACACACACACACACACACTAACACCCACACACACACACACGGAGCTCAAGGTCTCCGTCATGTCTCAGCAGCCGCAGGGTGGTAAACTGAAGTGATGGGCTGATGACACCTCCACTGATTGGGTACTTATTTGGGCCCTGGTACGATGGCCCTGGCCTGTGACTGAACAGCAGGTTATGGAGGGAGCTGAACCGGACCACAGAGCGCGCCGTGTTTCACCTCAAATGGCCGGCCCTGAGTTCTCCCCAAAGCCACGCGATCTTCACTGGGTCAGTGTCTCCCCATCAACAATCAGAAGCAAATAAACCGTTTTAGACTGACTTTTTTTTTTTGCTCACTGTTTTGCAAGTGTCATAATCGTGTGCAGTCCTTTCTTGGGTGTGGCCTCTGCATGGTAGTAATCACTGTGGTCTGTCTTTGTGGATCCAGGGTTGGCCAACAGAGACTCTGAGACACGGTTCGGTCAAAAGTCAGTCCGCTGCCACAATCCTCTCTTCTTCTCTTTGCTTCCGCTTCACGGTTCTCATGCTCGCTTTCCCTAACACATCCCGCTTTTATTAGACCAGGGCACACAGAGGTAGTTATTATTAACATTTCAGTAATTATACACAGAAGCAAGCTCTCTTCCTCAGGGTGCACTGGCATACACAGACCCGCACTAACAAAGGAGGAAATTAATTTCAGTCGGCCTGAAGGTGTTAGCTGTACTCTGTGTGATCTCCAATAAGAAGAATAAAAAAACATGTTTTGATGGTGGGAACGAAGACTCGTCGTGACCAAAGGGTATGTGTATAGTTAGGAATTTAGACTTAGCTCCTGCGCACCCCAATTATAGTGTCACAACACTTCAGCATTTCCTTTGGCATTCATCTCTGAAACAAGTCATTGATACGCTCCGATATACAGTGCAAAAAATAACACGAACAATGTCAAACAGCTCTCACCCGAACTCAAACTGTCACCTTTCGGGAGACCGGTCGGAGGTTGTCTGGAGGAAAAGGAACGAGTGCATTAGCTCCGAGATGGGGATTTGTTCGTCGATCCGACCGGCTGAAGGAGACGTTGAAATGTCTGATGACATTGGACAAGACGTGGCACCCTCTCTCACCCTCCTCTCTTTGTTCAAGGCAAGACTGCGGGACGTCTTGACGTCCTTAAACTATTGTGCATGTGCAGTAGCACGCGTTCAATCACGTGGATGGAGAACACTAGTAGACTACTAAGTTGGCATGACCTCCTTTCTCCCTATGCTAATTCAAAAGTGGCCACGCTACTTGGCCTTGGACATATGGTACAAAATCAGGGGGAGGCACTTGACAAGCTCTCCTATATCCTCATCCATCCCTGACTGAGTGCGAGGGGCAGAGGGCCTGAGGGGGCAAGGGCGGTGAAATCTATGGTCTGGAAGTATGAGCGCTCATGCAGAGACCAATCGATAACGCGCAGAGGATTTAGCACACGCGCCCTCCGGGGGCCCAGGAGGGACAGGCGACCGTTTCTCGCCAGTCATTAGGGACGGGCCCAGATGAAATGGATGAAGCTGGCGGATGGGAGATTAGATGGGTCTATGGATGAAACATTGATCGGCTGCAAAGTGTGCATCTGGCGACGCGTGCGCTCACACAAAACGTGCACCGACACCAACACACACACACACACACACACACACACATACACACACACTAGTAAATTGTAGAATTGAGAATGGGGGCAGCAGCACGCCTGCTTATTGTCCCATGTGAGCTTCTCCCACCACTTACTGAAATGCACCCCATATCAAATAAATAAATCAAAACATCTCAGCACTCTCTTCCTCTCCCTCCGCGTCCCCTCACTGTATCTGGCTTATCGAGACGTTGAGGGGGCCCTGTCAGTGTGTGAGTGCCCTGCTAATGTTCCAGGCGAGCTGCGTGCGACCCCCCCGGGAAACATAACCTCGAACTCAAAGTGCGTTTTCGCGGTTTTCCTCCTGAATGTTTCATCGCCAGAGATGTCTTCACTCCCCTCCAGTGATGACCCATCCCGGATGAAGTTCAAGTGAAGTGCAATTTCTTTATTTGCTCTGTGGGACCGGCGAGGCCTAACATTCCTTGATTTATTTGTTTTGCAGAGTTGATACAAACATTGGTTTTGGTCTGGAACAGCTTTATGGGTTGTGTAGTATTCAGGGATTTAACTCTGTCTGTGGGAGCGGGGGTTCTATAATGGAGTGAGAAACGTCCTGGTTCCTCGGGGAGGGCTGGGTTCTTGAGTCTGGCCCAATCCATAAACCGAACAAATCAAGCCAGAACATCCTCACATGAAACACCGCAAGCATTTCCGTGCCAGGTGATTAGGCTGTACTATCATTCTAGCAAAGTGCGCTGCAAGATGGGGAGGTGCAGTTGGCAGATTGAAATCACTAGTTTTAGATTATTTGAAGTGGTGCCATTTGAAACTATGACAAAGAAAAGTTTACTCTAGAACATAAAATGGTTAACAATATTGAACACAGGTCCCGAAATGTGGTAATATAACATGTAGCCTCCTCTCCCCCTCAATAATTAAAATGTTGGCGCTTGCACAAATAAAAAAGATGAAGCCTAATCATTCAAGTGGCCCTGGAAAGAGATAAAAGGGAATACAAAAACCCTGTATCAGCCATGTCTATGAAGTCGCTCAGAGAGCGTTTGTCAGACCAAAGACGCATTAGGGTGTTAGCCACCTTTACTACTGTACCTGAGTCCTGCAGGCTGGTCCATGTTGACCAGTGCTGACAGAAAGGACACAACAGGCCCCACAGTGCAACGTGTCCATTAAAATCCCCCCTGCCGTTTGCAGTCTGATGGTAGTATGAGACAATGCTCCGAAGAAAATCCTGTTTTTCAGCTGGGGACCATTGTTTTGTGTTTTAGAGCCCTTCACCCATAGAGATAGAACAATATAGATCAAGATTGAGACAGTGTTCCATCTCTAAGCCTCCACCATTGTATGATCCCTGCAGCTCTGCAGCTCCTCACGTGCAACAGAAAATTAAATAAAAGAAGTGAAATCTTGGATTTCAATGCTTGATTATATCTACTGCTAAGAATGTTGGAAGCATGGGAAAAAGGTGCTCTCACTTCAGAAGAGCATTCAGTATTTCTAGCTGTGTACTGGCATCTTGTGGGCAAAAATGTAGTTGATGTATTTTGTGACTGAAATATTGGTCTTATAAACCAAACATCTAAAATGGCAATGTTTTTTATTTCTTATTTTAATTATTATTACATATTTGCAATTTATCCATGAATTCAATAGAAACACATCACATGCTACAATGTCATCGGTGAAACATTTGTTCTTGTAGACAAAGAGCCCCATGCTCCACTCTGATAAAATGAATACAAATTTACCACATTAAGTCTTAGTAGGAATTGAATAAAATGATAGTTGAAAAAAAATTCACTGATTAAATTAACCTCACACTGATTAAATTAACCTCACAGTCTATTTATGTGCAATTAGACAACATGGTGTCCAACTGACACTGATGTCAAGCTGAGATTTTTCTGCAAGAAAGCCAACTGTGCAATAGAAACAGGTATGTTCTCTGAATAACAGTCGAGCTCCTACAAATTGTTCCCTACAGCAGATACGAATGGCAATCCTCTACATTACATAACATTCATTTAGCAGACGCTTTCATCCAAAGTGACGTACAAAAAAGTGCCTACAAAAAGATAAGGTGAAAACTACAAGTCAGATAGATAAAATAAGTGCATCCCTGACCTAATCACCTAGATAAGAGCTATGCAAATGCTATATTCAGGATACATATGGATACAAAACAGAACCATCACAAACCAAATACAAACAATTTGAGTGCAAACAGTTACTTAGTATATCGAGTAGAAGTGCTAGGTAGATGCAACGTCACGTTTAAGAGCCGAAGTGCAGTCGAAACAAGTGAGTCTTTAAGTAACGGCGGAAAGTATACAAAGATGTTCTGGTTCTAATGTTCGTGGGGAGGTCATTCCACAACTGAGGGACAAGGACAGAGAACAGTCTACAAAGAACTAACAAAATAGTATTACCAAACTCGGACCAAGAGTCAGGCAATGATTCAGATTTAAATCTCAGGCCAAAACTAAGACACTGTTAAACGCAAGTGGGGACACAGCACACTTTCCCAATTAATGTTGCTCATGCAGCAGCTTTGCCTCCCTCTAAGGGTTAAAAGCCATAACTACAGAATAATGTAAAAAATGGTAGAACACACTGCATAAAGAGCCGCCCACAATCTGTAGGATGCAATTGGTTCGATGGAGGCCAAATGCTATCAGATTGCACAAAATTGTATGCCTGACAAAGGTCAGAAGCACTTTCAGTCTGACCACAATCTGCCTGACATACATGGTCTTTGCGTCTCACTGAATTATTCTTTAAGATTTTTTGTCATTTTTCTTAACCTTACGCTAGAGCAGGTTGTCAGTATGTCATCTTACAACTAAAACCAGCCAACCGGAGAAAGTGCCCTCCCTGAAAAAACACCCGCATTGGTAGGAGGATGTGGTTTGTCATATTGATAAGGCCAATACGTGTGTCATTATACATACTAATAAAAAAAGATGATTATGTGGGTGTGTTTTTAACACAGGATGTGTGGATGAGATCACATAATATCCCCATCACGGCTAAGCTAAAACAAGCTCCATAGTGTAGAGAATACTACACATTCAAAAACAAACTCAGCGGACATACAACTTCATTAGAGTTTTCCAAACCATGCCGTTGATGACACTTTGTGGTGGGGATTCAATATTGCATGTCCTTTGTAAACCTTCTAAACTGGGTTCTGAACCTGTTGCCTCCCTAGCTAAACAGTCAGTGTAATGTGTACAGGCATAAGCACTGAATCATAAAACCAGTGATAATTGTGCCACCTAATTCACTGAATGTCAACAACCAAGAAGGAAGCGTGCCTATTGCTGGAATTGAATATGTCTGCATACCCTATTTAATGAGGTAAACTAGTCCTGCTCCAAATGTGACGATTTTGAAAATCAGACTTTCTGACGCAGGATTGTCCCTTCCACGTTGACCTATCCCCTAATGTTTTGCTAAAGTAGGAAGATACATTTCAGTTCAGTGTGACCATGTTGTATTGTACTTTGGAATTGGTGTTGGAACCAAGTTAAATGTCAAACATGGGCCACGTGCGTTACACATTTACTCAGCAAGAGTGCAACTATGTCTCATTCCATGTCTCTGTGATAGTTTAATAGGGGGGGGGGGGCATTGTTTGGATTGTGTTACAATTCCACCACTGCTTTCTAGACAAATGCTGTCACAGTTTTTGTTTCGACTTCATCTTTAGAATAGCTTGTTTTTTTCCTGCAACCTATTTAAAGGCATTTGCCTAAAACTATAACTAATGGAGTTATAAAATTACTTGTTAGCATTACATTTGAATGTTTCTGAGCCAAAGGTAATGAGTGACTCTACCAGTGTGTTGCTATAATTGTGTAATTGTGTTGTCATGCTTTGTCATTGTCCCACATCATCAGCTATACACCCTAGCTGTACCTTTAAAAAAAATTGGTTTTGGAGCTGCATGAGGCAATATTGCGCAATCCGCGCATGGCACATGAAAGGTTTTATTAGTGTCAGCAGTTTCGGCGACAAAGCGAGTGTGAACGGGGGTAAGGGATTATATATAGAAATGTCAGGGAATTAACTATTTAAGTGAAATCAACTGTGTAGTCTTTACATCCACAAGCATCTTTGCAATTATGACACAACAAATTACAGACTTGATCTAACGAACCGATGTATTTTCCCAATGGATGGCTCTGTCATGTTGGATCTGTAGAAGACTGTTAAACAACGAATGAGGTCTACCAGTCTGGTTACCAGGTAGGGGGAATCCCGTTCCAACACCACGCATCAGATATTCTTTTTCGTCAAGATTTTTCATGCGCACTCGACGTCCCCTCCCCTAATATTTGTGCACAGACCAATGGTCAATTCTTTACCTGGCCCTCCCCACCTCCACGCGCATATGTCCTCCGTTATTTAACCACGACCACTTGCTTAAATTCAAATCAGTCTGTCGATCTGTTTCCTAATTACCATTCCACACAAAGGCTCATCACCGATTTAATTTTGTTGTAAATCTGTTTAGGACACAATACAGTCGTCCTCACAACAATTTTATAAATTCTCTTGCTAAATGGAAAAAGGTAAGCCTGTGTGAGTTTGCTAATTTGTTCAAGGTTTAACTAAATTGTTTGGTTTTCTGAGAATGTTACAGTTTTCAATATTTAGTCTGAATTTCAGTTGGATGATAAAACAAATCTAATCTATTCATTCCACTGATTAAAGTGCATAATTCCTTCACCTCTCTAGACTACAAGCAGTGGAATGTGGAACAGTAAGTTCGATTTATGCCTGTTAAGTAGCGTACTTGCTTGACTTGAAAGTTGAAACTCTAGTGCGCTATATTATTGCGAGGGTATTAATGGTACAGTTATGATTTTGACTAGTTGGTCTCTTCGTGTGGTTGGTTGGCTCTTACAGCATATCCAATTAAATATACACGTTGTAATAGTATAATATAGTCAGTTGCGCCCATGTTGCTGCTATTTACTAACGGACTAAGTAAAATTACCATGCTGAACAACAGTGAGTGAACATTTATTGAGTGGATAACTATTGTTTAAAACAATGTTGAATGTAATGTTTTTGCCTTAAAGTTTTTCTTTCATGTGTTTTGATGCTCTATAATTGTTGTGTTTATTGTGTGTAAAATATCATGCAGGTTTTATACCGCTCTCAGACTAAAGCCATCAGACCAAAACTAGCGAAGGTGAAGATAAATAAATAACTATGCTGAGCTATTTGTCCATTTACAATTTTACATTAATGAAGTAAGTCCTTGTTAAGGCAGTGCACAGAGTTTAATGTTGCTTTGTTCCCAGATTTTCATATTTGTGTGGCTTAATCTGATTGTACAGATTTATAATCTATGTTCCAGACTTTATTTCCACAGGGTTTACATTTCTAACAGGGGCCTGATTAGCATTATAGGTTACAGACTACTAAGTTAAACTTAGTGTTTTAAATATAAAAAAGAAAATCATTCTATCAAACATAATTTTTCCCTCTTGCTGTTTTCACCGGATTATAAAAAGCATTATGGGTAACTTGAAAAGTACATAATGCATCTTAAACACAAATGTATTTGCTGATTATATTGGCCTTTTAACTATCTGTCGTTGTGTATTGTCTCCACCAGAACGCAGCACCATGACCGAGTTCTGGAAGGAGCACTCCAAGCAGGCCACTGTGGAGGAGATGATGCTGGACTCTCACGCCAAGGCGCTGACCCTGCAGGAGCTGCCTGAGATCCTGTCCTTGCTGCCCAGTCTAGCCGGACTGAGGGTGCTGGAGCTAGGCGCCGGCATCGGGTTAGTGTCACCATAACAGGATGGATTAATGTGGTGTGGTGGGGAGGTTGAAGACAAGGATGCATTTTTTTTATATAGTCACCCAGCACACCCACTTTCCAGGCACTATTTCCTACATGCATATTTCCATAGTTATACACAGCATACATTCTCTTTTGTGTGGTACATTGTACTGTACGGCCTGTTGGGAACGTGTGTCACGGTCTTCGCTCTATGTGCCTCTGTGCAGGAGGTTCACCAGCCACCTATTGGCCCAGGCTGACCACGTGACGGCAGTGGATTTCATGGAGAGGTTTGTGGAGAAGAACAAGAAGGACAACGGTCACCACAGCAATGCCACATTCCTCCAGGCCGACGTCACTAAACTGGAGTTCCCGCCTAACAGGTGTGCTTGGCTTCTATGTGTTACAGGGCCTAAGGTAGACGGTTGGAGCTGAGTTGGAACTGTACTTCAGTACTGTTGCTCTGAGAGTCGGACATCCCAAGTTATAATTGTTTATGAATAATCCATCCAACTGATGGCAACTGAACAAATTGTTTGCTAATTGCGCAGTAGAGTTGCTGAAAAGCTGGAAACGTTACGTGCACATCCCGATCACAATTACTCGCACGTGTTTAGCCTTGACTTGTCTTCCAAAAATCTTCATGTGCATGTGATGTACTTGGGCTCCCCTTCAGTTTTGACGTGATCTTCTCCAACTGGTTGATGATGTACCTGAGCGATGAGGAGCTGAAGTCTCTGGTGCAGAAGATGCTGGGGTGGCTGAGCCCTGAGGGAAGCTTCTTCTTCAGGGAATCCTGCAACCACCAGTCAGGTCAGGGGTCAAACATCTGGGTGTTGATGTATACAGGGAATTTAGTTGGTCTTTGAATCTCTGGATATTGTTCCAAAACAAAGTGTGGAATGTGTTCTTGGGATAAGGAGAAACGATAGCAGGAACGGTAAACTAAGTCTCACAGAAAACAGGAATTCTTACCAGGGATAAATTGTAATAGTTAAAATTACTTTAAATAGTCTAGCTCTTGGAGCATAGCATAGATAAATCAGGATTTAGAGTATATTGAGTTATTATACTAGGTAATATTGATTTTAATAATAACATGTAACTGAATTTGAATAGGCCACTTCCCTTCCTGTTTAGAAACTGTCAATGTCATTATGAACAGACAGAATGTGGCCTATTATGAAACAGCCAATGGAGGGCAGCAAAGCATTATGAGTCCTCAATTACTCATTGTTGGTTGGTTTGGGCTTAGGCGATTGTAAGAGGGACTTCAACCCTACACACTACCGCTCCCAGAACCAGTACAGTCACCTGATGACATCGACAGAGTGGGCAGAGCCTGGGGACCACAAACAACTGTATGGCTTTGACATCGTGCTTAACAAGAAAGTACAGACTTACGTCAAGGTACAATGGTTGTTTTGGGGACATATTGTTTGTCACTGTGATGTAAGACTGTAATTAAATACATTGTAGGTATTTTGCGGGCCTCTTTTAGGCTATTTGAAAAAAGTGTATATGTTTGTGCAACTGTGCTTTATATATAAAAAGAAATCCTTCATTTACCTTTCTTTTTTGTACATCTTTCCTTCCCTATACCTCCCCCTCTCCCCCTCCCTCTCCCCATCTGTTCTGACAGATGAAGAACAACCAGAACCAGGTGTGCTGGCTCCTGGAGAAGGTCCCCCGTTCCTCGGCCACGCAGGGCGGCTTCACCACCTTCCAGCAGTTCCTGGACAACCAGCAGTACACGCGCCGCAGCATCCTGCGCTACGAGAAGATGTTTGGGGCCGGGTTTGTCAGCACGGGCGGGCCAAGCACTACCAAGGTTGGTAAAAAAAAAATGTTGACTGGAAATAAGGTGGAGTTTTAGCCGATGATCTTGTTATCAAGATCATATATTTATATGTGAATATACAGGAAAAGGATGTGGTTGTGTCATGCATTTGAGGGGATTATTTCGAAGAGCATGAACGAATGTGCTTCACAACTCAAAATGCACAGATGGACAGTATATTAGATGTTATTATTATTTTTGAACCTCTGTAATTTTTATTCAAGACAAACAAATTGTATTTTCTGTTTGGTGTGTCCAGGAGTTTGTTGACCTACTGAACCTGAGGCCTGGACAGAAGGTCCTAGATATCGGCTGTGGCATCGGGGGTGGTAATTTCTACATGGCAAAGGTAGGACTCAGTTGCCTCTTATTCTGTTGTTCTGACAATAATTATTATGATCGTGATGATGACATAGGTTATGTATAGATGGTCTTAATGACTGTCATAGCAATATGATGGATGATAATGAGTTTGATGTTTATAACCACGATGGGGATAATGATTACGATAAAAAGATACTGATGGTGGTTTCTTTCAGAATTTTGGCGTGGATGTGCTTGGCTTGGACCTGTCTGAAAACATGGTGAATATCGCCATGGAGAGGGCTGTTGCTGAGAAGCTCCCATCAGTGAGTCTAATTTGTCATTTTACCTATCAATCAACTCAAGCAGCAGGGTCAGATCCAATAAAAGGCCAGCAATATAATTACTTCACAGTGAAGCCTAGCCATAGCAGAATCCCTTGGACAGAATATTCTGGACAGGGGACCGGTAAACTGAATTCACATCACTCATCTTTGTCCTACCCCAGGTTCACTTTGAGGTGGCAGATGCCACCAAGAGGTCCTTCCCAGAGGGCTCCTTCGACGTGGTCTACAGTCGAGACACCATCCTGCACATCAGTGACAAGCTGGCCCTCTTCAAGCGCTTCCACGTCAGTGTGCTCAGTACCCATGAATCCTTCTCTGCACTCTGTTCACTCCCCAAACCTAGGATTGCAGTGTAGCGCTTTGATACGAGTGAAGTTCTAAACAGCCACATATTAATTTACTCAATTCCATAGTGCTTCTCTGGCATTGAGAGACAGGGAAAGGTGTACTTTGGTTCCATGTGTTTTCGAAAGGGGCGATGTTTGAACTTTATTCGTCCCCCCGTGTGTCCAGTCGTGGTTGAAGCCGGGAGGGAAGCTTTTGATCAGTGACTACTGCTGTGGAGAGATACCCTGGACTCCTCAGTTCCAGGAGTACGTCAAGCAGAGAGGATACGTGCTTCACACACCCACTGAGTATGGGAAGGTATGTCTGAGAAAAAGCCACACATGGAAAGGCACACTCAGTCAAAACGCCAAAAGGCATCGCATCGAATAGAAACATAAGTAGTGCACATATTGTTGTACTGGTGTGTTCCACAAGATGGCATCACTGGTACCTGCAGTTCAGATCACTGCAATGTTTATCTGAGCATGTGTGTGCCCAAGGATTGTCTCTGTCTGTCTGCCTTTACATATGTATGCCTTTGAGTACGCACTGTACATTTGTATTAGTGTGTGACTACAGTTTATATGCTTTGGAGTATGTACAGAATGCACGTTATGCCTAACAGCTTCCACTATTGTTCTTTCTCCGTATATGTGCTTGTGCTCAGTTTATTGAGCAGGCAGGTTTTTCCTATGTGCGTGCCGAGGACAGGACAGCCCAGTTCATCCAAATCATCAAGACGGAGCTGGAGAGAGCAGGGGAAACGAAGGCACAGTTCATCCAGGTAGGAGGGCATCAGTTGCATGCAGACCAAATGTGTGTGAAGTAGGTAGGTAGTAGGTTTTACAAGATAAAACCATTCAAACTAGTATTCCACAAAATGTGGGCTCTCACATTTACAAGCATAATGATTTTCATATATTATACCCATTTACACAAAAGTGTCTTTTTATAAGGTCATCTTTGTAATATCTTTTCTTGTTTGTAACACCTTTTCTAAGGAAGATCAATTAAAAACAAATTATTTTTTAAGAACGTATTATGAGATAATTTGCCATGATAATTACTATCAAAAACTTATTTAATTGTTAATTAATCAAAAGCATATAAAGATTGTTTTGCAAAGACATTTGAAATAGATTGTAGTGGCAACCCACTCTAATTCTAACCCCATTCTAACCCACTCATGTTTGCCTTTTTAAATTATAGTCCCGGTAGGCCTAGGTCAAGTCAATCTCTTGATCAAAAGGCATTCAATCACAATGCCGAAACAACCGCACAAATCCAACGATTTTCAACTGTTCTGCCTTGGTAATTTTCTAATCGTGAAACACTATCTGAAAAAGAGCAGAAAAATAGCTACGGAAAAAAATAAAGTTTGGCTTGAGGTATAATGTTATTACCTTTTAGTGCCGTCTGTCTTCAGAGAATGCATTGGGAAACTATACAAGGTCATTGTCCTGTAGTAAGCATACACTCATGTCATGCTCATTATACACAACTTGATATGACACTTCTACAGTACTTTTACACATTGAAACTGTAGATTATGGACATAAAATGTTATCCAGACAGAAAATATACATAGAAATGAACAAATGTGCCATTAAGTTTGGCCCTGGCTGCATTTAATTATTTAAATGTGATATGGTACAAATTCCTTTGACAAGATGACAGATACATAATGGCATTTTCCTAGGAATTCTCTGAAGAAGACTACCTTGCCATTGTAAACGGATGGAGTGACAAACTGCAACGCTGCAACACAGGGGACCAACGCTGGGGGCTTTTCTATGCAACGCGAGACTGACAAAGAAGGCGATAGTGGATAGAACAAATACAGAGAAGTGAGAAGAGAGAGTACAGTGTAGCTCTCCTCGATTTCAACAGTATTGTGTGCCTTGTCCATGACGGAAACATTGCTACTTATCCCATAATCTGATGAAGATTGTACCTGAGATTATTTTCCTCTTGACATTGTATTTTTTTAATTGTAAAGCAGCAAATGCTTTTTATTTGAATTGCAAAAGGTTTATTAATCACTGTTATCACATTCACATTCCTAGAACTAGCTGTTTGCGCAGTGAATCCAATTTTAAATCTAAACCTAAAAAATGTACTTTCATGTTTCCCTTTATCAAAATGGAATTTTATACTGCAGGATATCAGTACTGAGTTGATGCTGAATTGTTGTCTCATTATGTAAGACAAAATGTGCCTACATATAAATTTTGTATAGTCTGCCATGCTGTGGTTTGATATTCTTTGCGAATAAAATATCTTGACACTGGTTATTTTCCTTAAACAGTTTGATTATGTGCTGCTAGGTTATGATGCGTTGCGGATGCTGTGTTTATGTTAACATACTTTAAAGTAGGCAGTCTTATCGGTTTGATCTTGACAAATGTCCCCCACAAATGCTCAGGTAGGGGTGTGTTCTGCAATGATATTAGTGGTCGTTGTGTTGTTGCTGCTGATAGAGATGCCCAGATCCCTTAAACAAAACCATGTTTAGTTGAAATGCGAAATATGAAACGTTTTGTCGAGCAGGGTTTTTTGCATGATCTGTTTCATTTGGACCAGAGCGAAATTGATCTTATTCCTGATGTTGAGTCATCTTGGACTTGTTTCTATGATGCCTTTTTCAACATTGTAAATAGACACCCCTCAGTCTGTAGGTTCACTTTAAGGGGACGGGATACGAATTGTAGCCTGGGGCAGGGCAAGAAAATCAGCACTTGATATTTATTGGCTTCTCTTTAGCCAACTCAGAAACAAATGTACCTTCTTTACAAAGAAAGCAAAGTCTGATTTCTATCTGTCTACTTACTATTATGAAAAATCTAAACAATTCAAATACAATTTGGAGAGCCATCAAGTCATTGTCCCCCAGCTGTTACTCAAATAACTTACCTTCTTGCAATGCCAGAGACTCACCTGCTGTATTTGATCAATCTTAGACTAAATTTTCTTGAAAGTGGTCGCAGACTTGATAGCTGCATGAACAACTGACATATCTTTTTAATCTGACATTAGAATGCAATGAAATCTCTCAAATCTGGAAGAGAGCATATGTTCTTCAAATACAACCCTTTAAAATGATTGAAGGCCTATTTCAAAGGTATCTATTCTTTCCAAAATTATGGAGTCTCTTGTCAACAAGCAGTTTAAAGCAGTTTTCTTTTAAGCAATTCAATCTATGTACTAATCAGGCTTTAGAAAGAGGCATATTACTACTGCTGCTATGAAAGTTATACATGATATCCTAAATGCAGAAGGTAATAAGCAGCACTGTCTCACTATTCATTGATCTGTCCAAGGCATTTGATACATACAGTTGATCATAACATTTTAAAACTTAGTGTTCAATATAGGGTTTTCTGAAAATGTAGTTGGAAATTATCTCACTAATAGATCTCAATGCACACGTTTGATAGTCACAAATGTCACAAACTGATGTGCTTGTGTGTAATAGTGTCCCCCAGTGCTCTGTACTTTGCCCTATTCTTTTATCTATCTATATAAACACTCTGGGTCAAATGTGTCAGAAGCAACATTTCATTGTTAGGCCTATAATACTGACATTTACGGTTGTGCTACTGATCTGAAAAATGCTTTTAATGTTTTACAACCGATTTTATGAAAACTGAAATTTAAAGGTCTTAAATTGTGAAAAGTCAAAAGAAATGGTGTTTACTAATCCAATACAAAGATATCTTAATCCTCCACCTGTTAACAGTTTCAGGGCAAGTTTATTTATGCTGGGCCTTCTTATCGATATGACTCCCCTATTTTTAAGCTTTATATTCAGCACCTGGTGGAAAATAATCTAAAAATGTGCTTTTATTTTTATATCTTATTAATGTTAAAGGGAAATGAGAATAGGCCTATGCAACTTTTATTCCTGTTCTAGATTATGGTGATGTTTTATATCTGCATGCCTTCTCTCATTGCCTTTGCTCACTGGACACTGTTTACCATGGAGTGATGCGGTTTGCTAGGTAGCTCTTGGAAAACATATTTTAATCTCACTATGACTAACTGGTTAATTAATGGTTTATTATTATTATTATTATTATTATTATTATTATTATTATTATTATTATTATTATTATTATTATTATAAAGTTATCTATTAATAAAAATCCTATTAGGATCAGAATGTTTGGTTACAGTCACTTTTGATACTGGCATGTCCAATGGGCTAATCATGTGTCTTTATAATAATAAATAATAATACATTTAATGTATAGGCATCTGTCTAGACACTCAAGGTCACCATACATGACCAAATAATATACAGTTAAAACAGTAAAGTATACAACAGGCAGTGGCTGGCATCATAATGAGAAAGCATTTAAAAAAAAATGTAACATTTCTAGGTGCATTTTGAACGTTCCCAGATGAAAAAAAAGTGTACTTATTTTGTACTAAGTATATACTAAGTATAGTGTACTTAATACAGAAAAAGTACACTTTTCTGGACAAATTATTACTACTTAAGTTGTACTTGACATACTTAAAGTGTAATAAAGATACACTAAAATATAAATGTATTCGAATTTAAGTAGTGTTTGTGTGCTAAATTGGAACAACTAATTGTACACTAAAAGTATGCTGAAGTACATCTTTTTTTGTAATGCAAGATTTGTACATTAGCATAGTAAAAGTATATTTAAACTATATAATTAATCTACTTCTAGTACACTTTCAAAGTTACTTCTAGTCAATATTTAGCATATTTAAAATCAAATTCTATTATGACTAAAGTATGCTTTTAATACACAAACAGTACCTTTAAAATGTGTTCCCAAATGTATTTGAAGTGAATTGACAATATGTCCAAGTGTTATTAAGTACTTTAGTGTCTGAAATCTGAACTAGGATTGTTTCATTCTCACATAGACATTACAATGTGCAATCAGAAGACACGTATTGATACCAAGCTAAATTACCAATAGCTGCATGCTTTAATTAAACAAAGCAGAAACATATATTCGCCACTTTAGGAAAGGGTGTTAAAATAACCAAAATAGAACAATCATGTTCTTTTCCAAAATAATATAACAATATACAGAAAAAGAACGAAGAAACTTGTACAAAACATCAACTCAATCAATTTTTTGTCAAAATTACTACTAGTACGCTTCTTGCTGTAGCTTTCGTTGTTGCACTTCCTTCTAATCAGTGACCTGATTTCAGATACAGAGGTGCCAGGGAATTTCGCCATTAAAGTTTATGAAAATAACACAAAAAAAGAGATGGAGTATTTACATTTAGGTAAAAACAAAGACTTAAGACTCTTCACATTAAAGAGATCCTACACATACCAATTACAGCATCTAACTTCTTTTCATCCAGTTTTTGTTTAGTGGATGAGGCTTTTCCTTTGCTGCCCGTAAGGCTAGATGGGTCCAAGGTCTGCCGCCCAAAGACAAGACTTCCAAACTCCTGGGTAAAAATTTTTAAAAAATCTGATCAAGAGTTACCTTCAAGAAAAGCACTTTTGCGGCAACTGTTTGCCGTGTCCCTTTCATTCTGGTTGGCAAGGATAATTCGGTCAAACCCTCATCGGACTCCAAGTCTGGACGTTTCTGGACTTGTAAAAAATTCCGGTATTTTTTTTTTATTACATCGGTGCTATCCACCTTAATTATTTTGCTTTCTAGATAGACAATGGCAAAGCTGTAAGTTTGTGACTCCATTTCTGTAAGTAGCCTAATTGCAAGCTGTCCTCCTGTGAATTAGTGAAGATTGGACGAATCATTATAATGAGTCAAGACTAACGAGTAGGCTCAGAGAGTGATTCATTCATTTGAACACACTTGTGTTCAAGTCATTCGATAATTTCGTGGAGCAAAGCCTTATAATAGGACACAGAAATGAATAGTTCACCCCTCGACTGGGTCTTCGGGTCTAAGTCGACCCCCCGGTTTAATGAACGAAATTAACGAAAAGACTCGAAAAAATAGTAGGCCTAGTTCATATTACTGAACGAGAGTTAAATAACCAAGTCATTAAAATGATCCGATCTTCCCATCACGAGGTCAGACTGGTGTCAGCGACTTGGCGGTAACTTTAGCGTCAAAGCTAACCGGGACATGTGATTGGACACTACATAATGGAGCCGAATTTTTCTAGAACACTCCTCTATGATTGGAGAACTTTTATTGAAGCTCAATTGGACGTTGAACTGACAGACATTTGAGACAGACAAAGGTTGTAGTGGATGTCGTCGCTGCGACCTCATCATCATGGCAACAATGCGCTACAAGTCTTACCTGTTTGATAGTTCGGCTCCCATTCCCATAACGACTACATACAAGAGAAGTCTGAAAACTAAAGGGGTACCTCGACATTTCACTGCAATTTCAAAATGTGTGCTTCTATAGGCCTATATATTAACACCATCAATTTTAAATGTTCATAATGGCTTTGTATTATTAAATGTTACGGAGCCCCTAAAGTCCCCAAAGGAATATTCTTTTTATTTTGTGCGCACAAGGTAATATCTTGTACGCACCAGATAAAAAACATTCCTTTTGGGACTTTAGGGGCTCCGTAAAATGTCACAGAACAGATATGGTTACAAGAAATTTGTGCAATACAACTGTCAAGTCCCAAGGACCAGCTTGCACAGAAAAAGAAAAGTATGCCTACAAGAGGTAATATCGATGAAGCTTTTGTTAGCAAGAGGATACACTTTAGTATGGGCTTACTTTCAATGTCTGTCACTAACATATGGCTAGCTAACTAGACAAGTCACTGGTGTAGCATAAAATAACGAATTATCACTTTACAATTTACACTTATTCTAAGGTAAAGTTAAAATAAATTTTTATATTATCCGGCAAACTTAGACAATTAATTAAATAAAATGAATTAATAATTTTTATGTTCAATAGGTTAATGGTTCTACTTCAAAGGAATTGAGGCTGACAAATAGTCCACAACAAAAAAGAACACCCAAAAGACGAAGAGTGGATGCAATCCCATTACAGGTGGAAACAATAACTTAAAGTGCTGTGCTATAGGCCTACATTATGTCATTTTCTTTTGAGGGTCATTGGCAAAATGGTTTTGGCTAACCTATCATGATTACTCTTAACTGTTCTGCTCCTCTTCAAGTATTATTAACGCTTATCTGTTGTGGTTCAGTCCTTTGCTGCAAAAACGTTGCACCACTGTAGAGACCGCATCACCTGATCTCCCATTAGAAATATGAGGATGACAGTATTGCGCCAAAATAAAGTTTTTGTGGACAAATTCACATTTTCCTTTTGAGAATCAAATGTCATCATCATCATCATCATCATCGTCATCCGCTTTGTCCGGGGTCGGGTCGCGGAGGTAGCACTTCAAGCAGGGCATCCCAAACTTCCCTTTCCCGGGCCACATTAACCAGCTCTGACTGGGGGATTCCAAGGCGTTCCCAGGCCAGTGTGGAGATATAATCCCTCCACCTGGTCCTAGGTCTGCCCCGCGGCCCCCGCCCAGCTGGACGTGCCTGGAACACCTCCCTAGGGAGGCGGCCAGGTGGCATCCTTACTAGATGCCCGAACCACCTCAACTGGCTCCTTTCTACGCAAAGAAGCAGCGGCTCTACTCCGAGTCCCTCACGAATGGCTGAACTTCTCACCCTATCCCTAAGGGAGATGCCAGCCACCCTCCGGAGGAAACTCATTTCCGCTGCTTGTATCCGCGATCTCGTTCTTTCGGTCATGACCCACCCTTCATGACCATAGGTGAGAGTAGGAACGAAGATAGACCGGTAGATTGAGAGCTTTGCCTTCTGGCTCAACTCTCTCTTCGTCACAACGGTGCGATAGAGCGACTGCAACACCGCACCCGCTGCTCCAATTCTCCGGCCCATCTCTCGTTCCATTTTACCCTCACTCGAGAACAAGACCCCAAGATACTTGAACTCCTTCACTTGGGGTAAAGACTCATTCCCTACCTGGAGTAGACAATCCATCGGTTTCCTGCTGAGAACCATGGCCTCAGATTTGGAGGTGCTGATCCTCATCCCAGCCGCTTCACACTCGGCTGCGAACCGATCCAATGAGTGCTGCAGGTCGCAGACTGATGATGCCATCAGGACCACATCATCTGCAAAAAGCAGTGATGCAATCCTCTGCCCACCAACCCGCAGCCCCCTCCCCCGCGGCTACGCCGTGAGATCCTGTCCATGAATACCACAAACAGGATAGGTGACAAAGCGCAGCCTTGGAGGAGGCCAACCCTCACCGGAAACGAGTCCGACTTACTGCCGCAGACCCGGACACAGCTCTCGCTTTGGGAGTACAGAGATTGGATGGCTCTGAGTAGAGACCCCCTCACCCCATACTCTCGCAGCACTTCCCACAGTATCTCCCGGGGAACCCGATCATACGCCTTCTCCAAATCCACAAAACACGTGCAGACCGGATTGGCATACTCCCAGGCCCCCTCAAAGATCCTCGCGAGGGTAAAAAGCTGGTCCGTTGTTCCACGACCAGGCCGGAAACCGCATTGTTCCTCCTCAATCCGAGGTTCGACTATCGGTCGAACCCTCCTTTCCAGCACCCTGGAGTATACTTTCCCGGGAGGCTGAGTAATGTGATGCCTCTGTAGTTGGCACACACTCTCCGGTCCCCCTTTTTGAACAGGGGAACCACCACCCCGGTCTGCCACTCCTTAGGTACTGTCCCCGACTTCCACGCAATGTTGATAAGA
The DNA here is from genome assembly GCA_026901105.3 of Galaxias olidus. Taxonomy (NCBI): domain Eukaryota; kingdom Metazoa; phylum Chordata; class Actinopteri; order Galaxiiformes; family Galaxiidae; genus Galaxias; species Galaxias olidus. The sequence goes on from JAPMUY010002311.1 coordinate 87,154, forward strand.
CGTGTCATCCATGACAGTCCCTCAACACCCAAAGCCTTCAGCATTTCTGGGCGGATCTCATCAACCCCTGGGGCTTTGCCACTGTGGAGTTGTTTGACTACCTCAGTGACCTCCGCCAGGGAGATTGATGCTGATCCCCCATCATCCTCCAGCCCTGTCTCTACTATGTAGGGTGGGTTTGTCGGGTTCAGGAGTTCCTCAAAGTGCTCCTTCCACCTCCCAATCACCTTGTCAGTTGAGGTCAACAACGTCCCATCCTTACTGTATACAGCTAGAATGGTTCCCTGCTTTCCCCTCCTGAGGTGTCGGATGGTCTTCCAGAACCGCTTTGGCGCCAGCCGAAAGTCCTTCTCCATGGTTTCTCCGAACTCCTCCCACACCCGCTGCTTTGCTTCTGCCACGGCCGAGGCTACAGTCCTTCGGGCCTGTCGGTACCTTGCAACTGCCTCCGGAGTCGCCCGGGACAGCATGTCCCGGAAGGCCTCCTTCTTCAATCGGACGGCTCCCCTGACTACCGGTGTCCACCAGGATGTTCGAGGGTTACCGCCCCTTGAGGCACCTAAGACTTTGAGACCACAACTCTCAGACGCAGCTTTAGCAATGGAGGCTTTGAACATCGCCCACTCCGGTTCAATGCCCCCAGCCTCCACAGGGATGCCAGAGAAGCCCCGCCGGAGGTGTGAGTTGAAGGCCTCCCGGACCGGGGACTCCTCCAGACGTTCCCAGTTCACCCGCACTACACGCTTGGGCTTACCAGGTCTGTCCAGAGGCTTCCCCGCCACCTGACCCAACTCACCACCAGATGGTGATCAGTTGACAGCTCTGCCCCCCTCATCACCCGAGTGTCCAAAACATATGGCCTCAGGTCCGATGATACGATAACAAAATCGATCATCGACCTTCTGCCTAGGGTGCTCTGGTACCAGGTACACTTATGAGCATCCTTATGTTCGAACATGGTGTTCGTTATGGCCATTCCATGACTAGCACAGAAGTCCAATAACAAGCCACCACTCGGGTTCAGATCGGGGAGGCCATTCCTCCCAATCACGCCTCTCCAGGTGTCTCCATCATTGCCCACGTGTGCGTTGAAGTCCCCCAGCAAGACTACAGAGTCCCCCTCAGGAGCCCCATACAAGGCTCCAAATCAAATGTATGTAATTTAATTTAGTAAGTAAATTAAATAATTGCCCATACTTGTAGAATTTGATTTAACCAATAAGTTACTATAGATTGGGCTAATTGTTCCATTGTCAGAGGGTTGCAGATGTGCCAAACTGTGATCTTGAAGGGCCATCTAGCCAATCAAGTTACTTGCAGGAGGAAGAACCAAATGGAATTCCACTAAAGGTAGAAAGAACTTTAACTTCACTTCAGTAAGAGCAGTGTCTGTGTCTTGATCTCTAAAGCAGTTGTAATGTAAATGGATTCCATTATCAGTATGTGGGGTCCAAAAATGGGAAAATTGAACAGTTTTTTGCCATTTTTTTAGGACTACTTATGATATAATAGTAGGCAACATGTATATTTTTGAAGCACTTTTCAACAAGAGAAAGGATAACAAACATACTTTGACCAATCACTTATATGTAGCATCCACCTGAATTATAGAAGCCATTGCTTTAGGCCCACAACCCTGATAATCGTTTAGTAATTATGCAGCTTACAATGGAACATATTCTGCATCATATATTCAGTGTGTAACTTGCTTCGTACAATTCAAAACCAGTCAGGAGGTGAAAGAGACATTGGAAGACCCCCTAGCCAGCCTTGCAATTCACATGACCTTCCTGAGAAGCAACCAGACAAAAATCCATCCCAGGTAATAAATTCATAGCACTGTATCTTGTCATGGAAGAGGTAATGCATGTGCAATTTAAATAATATGAAACATTGTCATGTCCCACTATGATACACTATCTTTGCAATATTCCACTAAGATAGCATATCTTAACATTAATTTGATGTCTGTAATATGTGTTTGTTTACATTCAAATAATAGCCAAATGTCAACATTATTGCCCCATTGTTACTTCCACCCCTCAAACTACATAGGCATTAAAACGATGAGAGTTGAAGTATTATGCAATGTTCTATATAAATGGACAATAATGTAATGTAGAAGTATTGATCACTTTTCACAGGAGGAAAACGATGGAGATGAGCAGTTGTACCCTGGAGCACCACTCACAAAAGGACAAGCCTCCTATTAATTATGTCCTATGTTCTCTGACACAATCTAACTGGAATTGCCTTACAACATCTGTTGAAAATTTTCAACGAACATTTTCCAGGGATATTTCCAGCAACTACATATATGTTTCACAAGTCCTATGGACAGTTTGGACTTTATGAACCTCATTTTTACTGTTCATCTTGCGGGAATTATAGGAACCAACGATGCCAAAACAACAGAGTGTCTTTATTGTAAATCAAGTTTTGATGCTGACATTAATTTAAGGAATGGTTAGTTTTTCATGGTCCTTAGTTTATCTGCACAGATAAAAGACATTTTAGAAAATCCAGGTGTTACTTTGTCAAACATGTTGCAGGACATGGTATAATAAGTGACATACAGTCTGGAGTAGAATATCAGAGGTTGAAACAAACAGGCAAATTTCATGAGGATGATGTAAGTTTAATTTGGAATTGTGATGGTATTCCTGTTTTTAAGAGCAGCAAATATCAGATATGGCCCATACAGTGCCAGGTGATAGAGCTTAGTCCAAAGGTTCGCAAAGCCAATATATGCATTCCATGCCTGTGGTTTGGTGAAAAGAAACCCAACATGTTTTCCCTATTGTCTCCATTTATAAATGAACTGGAAGGCCTTAACAAAAATGGCTTAAAATGGAAAGACGCAAACAACAAAGAACATGTGTCGAAGGTTCATACTTTAATATGCAGCTCTGATTCTGTGGCTCGTCCTCTGCTAAGGAACACAAAACAGTTAAATGGGATCTACGGCTGTGACTTTTGCTATCACCAAGGTGGGGGTCCTTATCCCAACAGTGTACCAGAGCAACCACTTAGGACTGAGGCACAGCACTTTGACCATGCTATGGCTGCAACTGCACAATCTCCTGTAATGGGTGTAAAAGGCCCTTCCCTATTAATGAAGTTAGAGAAGTTCCAGATGATAAATAGTTTTGCGCCTGAGTATCAGCATAGTGTTTGTCTAGGTGTAACTCGACAGTTGGCCACTCTTTGGTTTGATTCAACAAACCATGCCAATGCATGGTACATCGGCACTAAGAAAAAGATAATAGACAGAGTTGCTTGCCACAAAGCCACCAGTGGAGGTGACCCGAGTGCCACGATCAATAGAAGACAGGAAATTTTGGAAAGCATCCGAGTGGAGATCCTTTTTACTTGTCTATGTTTTGCCAGTTCTAAACGGTGTTCTCCCAAAAAAGATTCTGGAACCATCTCTTTCTTTTAGTATTTTTCATTTACATTCTACTTCAAGATCAACTAAAACTAGGTGATGTTGACCTGGCTGAACAGGCACTAAAGAAATTTGTAAGTCAGTTTGAGGGTCTCTATGGCACAGCAAATGTGTCATTTAATGTGCACTTGATGACACATATCTCAGCCAGTGTCAGGAGATGGGGACCTTTGTGGGCTACATCAACATTCTCTTTCGAATCATTCAATGGCACTCTCTTGAGCTACTTCAATGGGACAATTCATGTTCCACTTCAACTGGTTAAGAGATTTCTAAGATGGAGGAGTTTGACAAAAAAAAAAAAAAGCAGAGACATATGTGACTAACGCAAATGACAAGGTTGTCAAACTCTTTTTAGACCTGCAAAACCGCAACTTGCTTACTGATAATTCTGTCCAGTTAACAGAGAATGTTCGAGTGTTTGGTAATCCATTTGCTACAGATAATGTGTCAGTATTACGTATGCTTGCCATTGAAGAGCTGCTTGGTGTAAGAATAAGTACATGTTTGTACTATAAACGTTTCATTGTCAATGGCATACTTTATCACTCTCAAAAAGAAAACAAGCTACAAAAAAGAAACAATTCTATTGTGGAGTTATATGATGGAACATTGTGCAAAATAATCAGCATTGTTGCTTTTAAAACCGATGATGTGACTTATGTAAGGAGCTGTTCACTGCTGAAGGAGCTTGTTAAGACTAGACGGCAGCTATGTAGAGACACTCAGCTTAAAATTTCATCAAGATTTGTTCACAAAGTATCAGAGTCATATGATGTGTATGCAGTACATACAGATTCATTCAATAGTAAATGTGTAATGGTCAGAACACAAAGTGTTTGTGATTCCTTTACCAAATAATATTGAGAGAGAATGATAAGGGTAAAAAAACATATCCCAAATGTGACTTTTAAAAAAGTGTCTAGATGTAGTTTAATGTGGTATGATGGCGCTATAGAGACACTGTTTGACATTTCACAATTTTACAATTAAATGTCTTGGTCACATAATACCGATATGGATATTTCTTGACGTATTTAGAAATGATTTCACACAGCGTGCCAGAAATGAAAGTATAATGTTCAAAACCTTAAATACAGTATAAATCCTGTACTTTTTTGACAACAGCAGCTGAAAAGCTAAATTGAAACATCTGATGAGCATTTTGGAATGAACATATAATTGAAACATTGGGAAATAGCTGATGTACTGTAAATTGTGTAAAGTAAACCAACCACATCTGAGTCCAAATGTCAATCAAATACATAGCCAGGTAACTAAAGTTATTTCAATGACATGGACATACACAGTAAAAAGGGGACTTTTTGGATATATTTTTGTTCAATGTGGATACAGAACAACACACAGAAGAGGTGATGGAAAAATAATGTCTGGACAAGGTAGAGGAATAGTGGGATGAGTGAGAGGACCAGGTAGAGGAGTAGCTGGACCAGGCAGAAGACAAGTTGGAACCGGGCAATGGAAAAGGAGAAGTAGGGGAGAGGAGTATGAATGTGTGGTGGTGTCAGTGGATAGTAAGAGCTGTTGTCCCTGATGTAATACTGTAAGAGCCACCAGCATAGACCATGTAATACAGTAAACCATGGTATATCACTGAGAGAGGATAGAGAAAGAGTCCAGACTACTGTAATATCAGACAGTCAACCGTGGCTTCCATTATCAAGGGTTTTTAACAAACTACGTTACAGATAAGTAATTCACACTTCTTCTAGCATTACTGTTGCTTTGTCTCACAGTAACTGTAGGCCACCAGTTTCAATGCAATTACATGTGTGGATTATACATAAAGTATATGTGTATTTTTGTTCCTCTAAAGAACCTTTTGGTTGATCACTTGCAGCAATCTTATGTGCTAATAAAGTTTTTACAGGAGCAAATCTGTCACTTAAATGTTTTAATGTAAGCCAACATTCTATAATGTAAAGATGATTCATTCACTGTTAGGTATTACAGTATCACTAAGAGAGGCTAGTAAGAGAGTCCAGCCTACTGTAATATCAGATAGTCAACCGGGGCTTCCATCCAGAGTTTTCAACAAACTAAGTTGCAGATAAGTAATGCATGTCACACATCTTCTATCATTACTGTTGCTTTGTCTCACAGTAACTGTAGGCCACCAGTCTGAATGCAAATACATGTGTGGATTGTACATGTATTTTTGTTCCTCTAAAGAAACTTTTTATTGCTCAATGGCAGCAATTTCATGTTGCTTATAATGTTTTACAGTAGCAAATCTCACTTTTTGAACTGTAGGCCTACGTTCTATAAAGTAAAGATGACTCATTCAGTGTTAAATAGTATGTGCCAAAAATGCACACATTCAACACTCAAAAATGTGAAGTGGTTATAAAAGAAAACTGAATTATAAAAAAACTTTGCAATTCATACTCAAAGATTTGCGCCAGACCACAAAAGCTATATCAGATATAGCAGAAAGAAGTAGCCAGTGGCTGTGGCTGAAAAGGAAGGATCCTATTCGGGCACAAAAGTAAAGAACTGAACTGTTTTCATGCTGAAAACCCAAGAGGTTTAATCTCAGGACAAAGTTATAAAAGGTAAGTCTTTCCTGCAGAGCGTCATTTATCAAGCCTGCAGGAACAGAGTAGGGAAAGATTATCTTCTTTTCAGGTGGTAAGTATCACTGCAGAGTTGGCAGAAAATGCCTGCAGGCATAGGGAATAGGGATAGGTATAGGGATATCTGCAGAGCGTCATATATTAAACCTGTAGTAACAGAGTAGGGAAAGATTATCTTCTTTTCAGGTGGTAAGTATCCCTGCAGAGTTGGCATTGAAAGCCTGCAGAAATAGGAATTAGGGATAGGTATAGGGGTATCTCTCAGTTTAATAAACAACGTTTTAGATTTTTTTATTTCATTTGTTTTAAATATCTGGCCGTGCCGAGAGCGGATATAGAGGGGGGTAGCTCTGAGACGTCATTACTCACCGTTAAGCCTTCTGGATGTGTCGTGGGCTCAAATTAACGAAACATCTGGGATGGAGGGTGCCCACTTGAAAACACCAATGACATATCTGCTCTCAACCCAAGTCCATTCTAAAATATTGTCTTTTGAAGTGCTCATCTTGGAATATGGCATAATGGATATTATAACATCCTATCCTGTGTATATTTAAATGTCTACTGTATTCAGGTAGAACTGAAACATGAAAAGTAATGAAGTTTTTGTAATGCAATCAAATGTTAGTGTTTTGAAAGTCGTTGTGTTATGATTGACTATATGTTTCTCTTGGATAGAAAACATGCTGGTGTTTTGACCAAAGTATTTGATTTTGAGTCTGGTTTGTGGTGTTTTGACCATTTTAGCCTATTCTGAAGATCCCTCCAAAAAATAAAATGTGTAATTTGGTGTTCGGGTCTGGGATGACCCAGCAGTGCATTGAAATGTTGTGGGTAACTCTGTGTCAAATTTGGCTCAATCAACACTATCTTTGACTATAGACACCCCACCCCCACCCCCTTCCTCCACGGGAACAATTATTTTCTCGCAGTATGCACCTGTAATTAAAATCTGGGTGGCGTGCGATGCCAGGACTAGCTATGCATGGAACATGCAAGTATACACCGGAAAATCTGCAAGTGGAGTGGCAGAGAAAAAACAAGGCATGCGGGTGGTGCTGGACATGACACAGGGGCTTTGAGGGCACAACATCACCTGTGATAACTTCTTCATATCTTATGCCCTCGGCCAAGAACTGCTGAAAAAAAAACTGACCATGGTAGGAACAGTCAGGAAGAATAAACCTGAGCTTCCTTCTGCACTGCTAAACACAAAGGACAGAGCCCCTCTCTCCACGAAGTTGGCATTTACAGAGACCACCACATACTGTCATACTGTCCAAAGAAAGGGAAAAATGTTGTCATGATGTCCACTCTCCACAAGAATGCTGCTGTAAGCAGTAGGGAGGACAAAAAGCCATACATCATCCTGGGCTACAACAGGAACAAAGGCGGAGTCGACAGCCTCGACAAGGTCACTGGCACGTACACTTGCCAAAGGAAGACGGCCCTGTGGCCATTGGCTGTCTTTTATAATATTCTTGATGTCTCAGCCTACAATGCGTTTGTGGTGTGGACTGAAATAAATCCTGGGTGGAACAACGGCAAGTTCTACAAGAAGAGGCTCTTCCTTCAGGAGCTGGGGAGAGCTCTGGTGAATACCCACATTGAACAACGTCAGTCGGTTCCCCTAACTCCTGGCTCTGCCAACTTGGTGAGAGAGCTGCAGGCTGCAACCACATCAGCAACCTCCACTAGGACTGACCCAGAGGACGCCAGAGGCAGCAAGAGAAAGAGGTGCCAGTCCTGTCCTTCCAACAAGGACAGAAAAACCAGCACGACTTGCCACACAAAAACACATTTGCAGGGAGCACACTCAAACAATTGCATACTGTGATTCGTGCATGTGAAAACACACACACACACTGGAAACACAGAAACACCCTTGTTCATGTTTGTGTTTAATTTGAATCTGCTATTTTGAATCAAATAAAGTTGTGTTTTATGAAAAAAGGCTTTATTTTTTACCTTTTTCTAACATAAATCTATATAGGTCAATTTTGACCCGTAACACCACAGAGGTTACTATAGTTAATAATATAAAGTTCTAAAAACCTTTTTTTAGAATTTGTATTCTAATATTAGTCTATTATAGTCAGATAACATAACTATCCACTGTCCTCACTAAAGGGAATATAATGAGTGAATTTAATCCCATTTTTTGACGTAAAAATACGTGGTGTAATGTGTCTTGGGGCCATAAAATAAAATTATAATAGGATTGTATGGTTATGAATGCATAATACGTTAGTTATGATGTAGTAAAAACAATATAGGGTGATAGTCATTATTTTCAAGTGTTTTGGACTGAGTTAAATCATGGGTCAAAATTGACCCGCGAACACCTGGAACAGAAACAGCTTTCGAACACAGCACGAGGGTTAAAACATACTGTACCTGTCTTGACCATAATCTTTAACATGATTGACTTGATCCAAATCACCAGAACAAATGTTTGCATTGTTATGTCATGGCATAGGCTATATTATGTCCTACAATGAAGGACGTTTATAAAACGTATATGCTTTTAGACAAAGGCTGAATTAAAACATGGCTTCAGCAGCAGTTGATAGTTCCTGTTTGTTTTCAACGAACAAAGTAAGGCTGAGACTCAAGCGAAGGGGATTTTCAGATTGTTGGCCAACCAGATCCGAGGTGACAGGTGGTTGATGACATAATCCACAATACCCCGCCTCAGTTTGACGAGAAAGGTTTTACTTCGACTGAACGGGAAGCAGATCGCAGTGCGTGCACCCAGGCGTACGACTCATTTTGTTTTATGACGTGCGTTGCACAGTACATGGCTAGTTATTGTATTTGCATAACATGGCGAGACTAAGCGAGCATGGAATTCGTCTCAGTTCCGTATGTATTATTTATCTTCTAGTAAATTGTTTTCTGATATTGCTTAGAATAGGTGTCAAACACAATGTTTTCAATAGTTTGTATTGAGGTTTACAAGAGTAATATATGCCAATGTTTAAGAGTAAAATGTAAATATTTTGCAGATGAGCCCGTCCTTCTTGAATAGCAATTCAACAAGTCATACCTGGCCTTTCAGCGCAGTTGCAGAATTAATAGGTAATAACTCTCAAACTTAATTCTCTACTTGCTAAGAAATAATAGCTGGGCTCATCATGGCCACGTTTGTGTTGTGTGACTTTCCGCCCCCCGTTGAGTTCCTGTTGCGCCGTAATAGACCTTTTACTTGGCTGGCTTTCTCATATCGTTCGTTGGTCAGGTGTTAACCATATTGTTCGACGTCCAGGTACTACAATATAGAACACTCTAAGTTTAAAACAAGTCTTAAACCTGTAGCTATATATTTCATTCAGCTTGTTTTTACATTGTAAAACCAAACCTAAAAGTGTATTATTATCTATTTACACATTTGTAACCGACTGAGACTATGTCTCTTTTACAGCAGTGCCCATTTATAAGTCTTGCTCCTTCCCCCATCACATTATCCCCACGATGGTTTTGTTCAGGAAATCCGCTTGTCAATGCATGTCTATTCTATGCAATTTGTTATTAGGTGTAGCCTAGCAGCATAGCCTATCTGCCCCACCCTGCCTACCACTCTGTATGCTGCTATTGGTGGAAATGTTTCTGTCATATGTCGATTGTTTTGAAATGAGAGAGACAGTTATAATAACCATTTGTCCAAGTCATACTGTTGAGATGTTATTTACTCTGCAAGGGAGTAACTTACAAACAAAGGTTGAAAAGACAAACATTTCGTCTTAACACATATTTGAGGAAATGGAATCAACTAGCAGAAATAAGACTTTCAATGATTGTCTTCGAAGACCAAAGGTTCGGCTCCATTGTCTCACGTTCCCTCCAGATAACGCGTCAGACCCCGGTGTCACAGCCAAACAAATATGGATCGACGTGGGGGAGGAGGAGGGCGAGCTATGTCTCACCTTCACCGACAACGGCAGTGGAATGACCCCCAGCAAACTGCACAAAATGTTGAGGTGAGAAGCACCAGCACACCTCAGTCCCGTGCGGGAAGCCGACCACAGAGAGAACACCCACATACACACAGGGGCCTCTTTTCCGCTCGCAGGCGCGTACAGGTGGTCTCACATGCACATTCTCTGTCTTTGCCTCACACACACGTTTGTGTGCCCGCTCAAACGTTTCCTATGAGCGTGACGTGTCGACTGCGTACACATGCCCACACATGCTGACACACACACGCGCAGCATTCACATGGAACGCTCAAGACCACTGTGGCCAAACATCCAGTGATGCATCCAGTGACCCTTCACCTCACACCTCATATCCTGTCTCTCCATCCTCCCTTTTGCTCCTCCACCCCCACCCGCCAACTCTGTGGTCTACCATGTCTAGTTTTGGTTTTACTGAGAAAGGCTCGGGGAAGACCAGTCACCTGGCCATCGGGGTGTATGGGAACGGCTTCAAGTCGGGCTCCATGCGACTGGGACGCGACGCGCTGATCTTCACCAAGAACGGTGGCTGCCAGTCGGTGGGCATGCTGGCCCAGAGCTACCTGAAGGCCGTCAAGGCCCAGGCTGTCATCGTGCCCATCGTGCCCTTCAACCAGCAGACCAATATCCTTACATACAGCGAAGGGGGCAGCGTATACAGGGACTGTTTGAATGGCATTGTCTTTGTGCTCAGATTACCTTTTCTGCTGGCCTGGTGGGGTCTACGGTTGCTCCAAAATATACAGTGTGCATATCACTGTGTGTGTTTGTTAGTATGTGCCTGTGCATATGGAACTCTGTGAGTGTGTGTGTGTGTGTGTGTGTGTGTGTGTTTCAACATGCCGCTCCCCTGCTTGAGGATCCTTGACCCGTAGGAACAGGCCCTTGTGGTGACGGAGGACTCAGAGGCCAGTCTGGAGGCTATCCTCAGCCACTCCCTCATCTCCTCCAAGGAGCAGCTGCTGCAGCACTTTGACTCCATCCCCTCCAAGAAGGGCACCAAGATCCTCATCTGGAACATACGCAGGTAAACACACCCACAGGCACTCACACTCCCAAACATAGTATTTTACATGAATCATAGATTTATTTGTGTAGCACTTTTACAACAATGTTACATGGCATTTTAACTATTGCAGAGGCAAAGAGACTGTATGCATTAATGCACACTTGATTGCCAAAATAGTCTGCATGATTCCTTTTTTGTTTATTGCTGTACCTACAAACAGTATTATTTTTTAATTCATCAATGAGGTCTTAATAATCGCTTAAATCTGAAGGAACAAAGATGGCAAGCCAGAGCTGGACTTTGAGACGGACGAGTTTGATATCCGTGTGCCAGATCTGCAGATGGAGGAGCTGAAGAAGAGCAGACGGAGCTCCGCAGCACACCAGAGGAGGGAAAACAACCTCCCAGAGATGGACTACTCCCTCAGGGTAAGGAATGGGGATGATATGATAAATAAATCCATAGGGAATAGATAGATGGATGGATGGATGGATGGATGGATGTGTTGGTGGACGGATGGGTGGATGGATGGATGGATGGGTGGGTTGGTGGGTTGATGGATGGCAGAATTCAAAATATCTACTTCAGGCTGTACAGGCTTCTAGACATAGACTTCCCTAATTTGACAACTAGTGTGTAAAACTAATGCAGTATTCTGTGCATATTGATAACCTGGCATTTCATAAACCATGAACTAGAAACGTACCCTTTGAGCGTCTGTAATCTTTGAGCAATCTTTACCGACAGCCCTTCCTTGCAGTGGCGGTTCTACAGGATAGCATGGGAAAAGGACTTGTCACCCAAGTTGCCACATTATCTTTAGACCGCTATCAAAAAACAAATGTGTTTCCTGCTACTCCTGTGCCGAACATGCTGGGAAGCCCCACTATGACATCAGTGTAGCAGTGTGTTATAATTTGTGGGCTCTGAGCAGAAGCCATAGACGGCCAATAGAGCAAAGCGTTGACCAACAGAATAGTTATAACGCTGTAGCTATTGTCTAACTTGTATTTGACAGCTTAAAGCTCACCAGTGTATGGCATATCCTAGCTCTTGACATTTAGAGCACTTATGAGGTGAAATGTGAAATTGTCAGCTCTTTCGATAAAAAACGTCAAAGACTGACTGCAAAAGTGAGACAAAAGATGGTAAGGGGGAGGGGAGAAGATAGACACGCCAAAGGAAAGGTGTAAGGTCAGGAAGTGAGAAGAGAAGAAATTGAGGTGAAGAACAAATTGAAAAGAAAGAGCTACAATACTGACAGGAGAGTTTCAGAGGTAGGGGGAGAGAAAGACCGTAATGGAGACGGGTAGACTGTTGGGCAGAGAGCCTGGAACAGAGTTAAAAATTTCTGCAAGTCCAGCTTGACCACTGTTTTCACAAATTCCGATTTCACATGCCAGTTACATGAGTAAGGTGAAAATTATATCCAGTTATCCTGCTACCGTGTGAGTTTTGTTTATGTGCAAAAGGGGAAGTGACCTTACAAGTACTAAAGCCAGCCGAAGGTGAATACTTCTCAGACAAAATAGTGTTGCATGGGGTGGTGCGTACTAGCACTTTCCCATTTAGTTGCATGAAGTTGTTTGTAGTGGTCAGGTTTCCTACTAGACTGGTCACAGTTAATAATTGACAATATAAAGCCCAAATATGCTAATACATTTGGCTTCAGTGAAACAAATAGACCTAGTTAGATTTCAGCTGTCTCAGTTTGTGATTGGCATGCATAAAAAAACTGCCAGAATGCAGGAAATGCACTCCCTATCTACTAGAGTCACCTTTCACAATAATTAAATAACCCAAAGCAGTTGTGTACTGGCTGGTACACCCCCACCCTCCCTGGCACACACTGACACCCCATTTAAAATAGAAAAAACACAGCTGATATGATGTTCATAAGCAACTCCGCAGAGAAAAGGCGGCCCCCTCCAAAATCACGTGTCCACTTTTGATATAATCCTTGAATAGGGCCTTGTGGCTATATGGAATGATGGGGTAAGTGGGTGCATGGACAAGCAAAAGGGAGAATGTTGTTTTCTCACGTTGTTTCTTTTCAAGTGGCTGTACTTGTTTGGATTTCAAGTGTAAATTCTCTGTGGACAAAGAGAATGACATCAACGGCCGGAAGCTACAACTTCACACTTTTGTTTATCACACATGTCATCCATCTGTCTTCCTGCCGCAAAACTTCTGCTCTCTGTTGCTAAACCTTCCTTTCATTTCCTTCTGCACTCTTTTTTTAACCTCTAACCCCTTCATACTTTCTCGTAAACAATCCCTCCCCTTTTCTCAGGCTTACCTCAGTATCCTGTATCTGAAGCCCACTATCCAGATCATTCTGAGGAAGAAGAAAGTCCTTACCAAGCTGGTGGCCAAAAGCCTGTCCCACATCGAGAATGATGTTTACAAGCCCAATTTCATTGTATCCTTAGTGCGAGTCCCACATCAAACATTGAATACGTTGTCGTATGTTGTCCTAGTATATATGTATTCAACATTATTTATGTAACCTGTACCAAACCCTAAATCTGTTTTGCGTTTCCACCTCTAACAGCTAACCTAAAATGTAGTCGGGTTTGCGACCATGTAACTGTTGTGACATCATATTCAACACGACAGAGTTAACGGAGTTGCGTGCCGACATGCTTTACAATGAAAGAAAATTGATCGTGAGGTGCTTTTACCGATTGTCTCAATCATAATCGATGGGATATTTAAAAATTGTGGACTTGTTTGTATTTGTGCTTTATCACACTAGAAGTGACGATTCTATTGACCAATCAACGGTCTGTAGTGTTTCTAGATCCTCATTTAAGTCCCGGGTCAGTGTACTAGGAACTACGAAACCCGTGTGGGGAAATGGTGGTGAAATAAAATATATAACGAGGGAATAATTTATAATTCGTGTGCACAAAATAGCTCATTCGTTCCGATGTTTTCTGTAATTTGTGCCGATGAGATATATAATTCGTTCCTACATTTTGCGTAATTTGTGTGCACAAATTGCATGCACAAATTGGTTTTGTTTAAAAACACATTTATTTCTCCAAAATGGGCATAGGCAACACTAGTATTTTCTTTTCGTCGAGAGACTCATTGGAGTCATTGGAGGAACTGTCCCGAGTCTCTGGGGTGCAAGAGTGCCTACAGTGCCCTCATAACTGTGCCCCACTTCTATCTTATAACCAAAATAAAACCTGCTCAATGAATCCCTGTAATTTTTCATTAGATCATAAAATGTAACATAACAAAACGTAGAAAGCCAGCACCAGTCATTGGAGGAACTATCCTCAGTGTCTGGACGTATTAAAAGAAACGACTGGTGTAAAATGTGATCAGGAATTAATCAGAACGAGGGAACGTTTTATGTATCTTGTGCGCACTAATTATAAATAGTTCCCTTGTTGTGCATTTTAAATCATCACTATGGCCGCCACACAGCCTCCGTTAGGAACCTCAGCAGAGGGGTAGCGAAAAACAGAACGGAACAGAGCAATGGAATCGCAGAAATAACCGTTCCGACCTAAACTGAACTGAAGAACACTGTTTGGTGGAATTGAGTCTGTGTTGTCGTTGTCATGGACCTTGACTGATGACCTCACCAGAAAGAGCGGGTGAAGGTGACATTTGGCTTCAACGGTAAGAACAAAGACCACTACGGCATCATGATGTACCACAAGAACCGACTCATCAAGTCGTACGAGAAAGTGGGCTTCCAGATCAAGGTACCACTGGTTTCTAGATGTTTTTTTTAAGTGTGACCATATAAGTAATGGATTGGGGTGGTGGCTTAGTTAGGAATTTCAAGATCCTCTCCTCGTTTGTTGCTAGATTAAGCTAGAATTTTGTGTCTTTCTCTCCTCTACTTACCATTAACCTCTACTTATTCTCCATTTCTTTCTTCATCATCTACCTCTTTATATGTCCCATCGTGCCCTCCTCTCTCGTTTAGTCGTCGGGTCAAAGGGCAGGTGTGGGGGTCATCGGGGTTATTGAGTGCAACTTCCTAAGACCAGCTCACAACAAGCAGGACTTTGAGTACACAAAAGAATACAGGTGAAACAAAATGTTTATTTCTAACACACACAAACACACACACACATTCACTGTGCAGAAGGACTACAGTACTTTGTCAGTCTGTGCCCCATTTACGCTGTACACTATCCAGTGGCGGTTTTAACACAACATTTCTGGAGGGGCAGTGGGCATACGTGCACGCGCACATACACAGGATACATAAAAAGGCAATTATCCACTACAGTAGGCTACACACCTCCCTCAACATAGCCTACCCCTTGCAAAGCAATAACACTCAACAGCAACTTATCCCCAGTGTTCCAATGTTACAACTTTATAAAACATAGGGCTAATTGACTCACAATGCAGCTCAGTTGAGAGACTTCTTTGAAGTGATCACTGAGTAAGCCGTTATGGAATCAATAATGCATGACCGTTATAAATAGTCTGAATTATGTTCAAATCTGGGGCAGCACGGTGGTTAGCACTGTTGCCTCACAGCAAGAAGGTCCTGGGTTCAATCCCCACCTGACCCAAGGGCGTTTCTGTGTGGAGTTACATGTTCTCCCTGTGTTCGCGTGGGTTTCCTCCGGGTACTCCGGTTTCCTCCCACAGTCCAAAAACATGCAGGTTAATTGGTGACTCTAAATTGCCCGTAGGTGTGAATGTGAGTGTGAGTTGTTGTCTGTCCCTATGTGTCAGCCCTGTGATAGACTGGCGACCTGTCCAGGGTGCACCCCGCCTCTCGCCCTGTGTCTGCTGGGATAGGCTCCAGCCCCCCCCCCGTGACCCTGTACAGGATAAGCGGTAAAGTTAATGGATGGATGGATGTTCAAATCTTCTGGTCTGTGTGGTCCCAAACACTTGATCTCCAGTGTCTCATTTAGTGGCAAAGTAGATGTAGCTTAATGCTCAACAAATAATCCACATTTGAACTTGCCATGATATAACATTATTAACTATTAAATATTGTTAGCTATCGAATGAATCAGCTTCGTAACTAGTGTGATCAAATGACAGGTCACGTCAGGTCGTCAGCCCAAGTTACGTTACATAATTTTTTTTTTCGAATCACCTGTTGCTAAGCAGAATTTGTTGGGGCAGACACAATTTTGTCCCACTTCTATCTTGCAGTAGGGTTTCTCTGCTCACACTTATATGTTCCCGTAGCAACAGTGGGGCTGATCACTGCTAGCCCCACGCAGCGCACAGGCTTATTCTCCATTTCTTTCTTCCATACCGTATAAACTGTTTTTTTCATGGGAAATTATTCTAAACGGCACTATACTGACAGTCACATTTTTTACTTCGAACATGTTGATATTACCATTAAAGTGTTATTTTATGTTAGATATAAGATTACATTGCAACGCTCAGATGTTATGAGCTGCATCTTGCACAACAGCGCCACCTGCGCTAAATGTAAAGCCACCACTGACCCTATCATATGTTAACTACTGTGGTGTGACCTGATCCCCAGACTGGCCCTGGCTGCCCTCGGCCTGAAGCTCAATGACTATTGGAGGGAAATGATGGCGAAGCGAGCCAGGGAGCGAGAGTTCAAGGCGCTGCAGCATTCAGGGGAATCGGAGGAAGAGGAGGAGGAGGAAGGCAGCAATGTGGAGCTGAAAGAGGACGAGTGAGTATCAGCTTTCAGCTTCAGGAAGTAACGTGACAAACAGACAAGTGGCACGTGTATATGTGAACTCAGGGAAGATTGTGAAACAGGAAACGTATAGACACGAGTATATAGACACGAATATATTCGTAGTGTGTGTCTCTTTGCGTGTGTGTGTGTGT
The DNA here is from genome assembly GCA_026901105.3 of Galaxias olidus. Classification (NCBI taxonomy): domain Eukaryota; kingdom Metazoa; phylum Chordata; class Actinopteri; order Galaxiiformes; family Galaxiidae; genus Galaxias; species Galaxias olidus. Next base: position 103,981 of record JAPMUY010002311.1, read on the forward strand.
GTGTTTATGTCTGTGTGTGTGTGTGTGTGTGTGTGTGTGTGTGTGTGTGTGTGTGTGTGTGTGTGTGTATGCGTGCGTAGGTGTCCAAAGTGGTTGCAGTGTGAAGAGTGTCTTAAGTGGCGTAAAGTTCCGTCAGGCCACTATAGCTCCACCCCTGACCACTGGAGCTGTGAACAGAACCCCGACCCACACCTCAGGTCAGTGTGAGTGTGTGTGTGTGTGGGGGGGGGGGGGCACAGTTGCACAAACATGACCCCCCCAAGCCATAGTGTGGAATTGTGCAAACCATTTACCAAGTAACCATGTGCATGCGTGTTTAGTGTTATGTAGGCTTCCGTCCTTTGTAGTTGCATGCTGATATTGGCATTTGGTGTCTCCCCTGTGTGGTTTGTCTTGAAGGAGCTGCTCTATGCCAGAGGAAGTAGAGGAGAGCGAGGAGGAGTTGGCGCCTAGCTACCAAAAGACCTATAAAAAACAGTAACGTTCCCCTTTTCCTCACCGTCAACCGCTCTGTCAGCACTCAGCCTCTGAACTGCTGCTGTGGTGTGTGTGTGTGTGTGTGTGTGTGTGTGTGTGTGTGTGTGTGTGTGTGTGTGTGTGGGTATGGGCGAGTGGGTGGGTGGGTGCATTTGTACGTGTCTGAGTTTCCGTGTGTGTGTTTCTGTAAGTGCGTGTGTGCTGTGTGCGCAATGGTGGCCTGCATTTGCTCATTTGTGGTTTGCACGTATGCGTTTTCTGTGTCTACATATAAGTGTGTGTGTGTGTGTGTGTGTGTGTGTGTGTGTGTGTGTGTGTGTGTGTGTGTGTGTGTGTGAGTGCGCGCGCGCGCGTGTGTGTGGGGGAATATTTGTGTGTCAGTGTTTGCCTGCAAGCACTTGCCCTGAAGTGTGAGTTGAACTGTTTTTAGTGGTTTGTAAGCTGTGAGTGACAGAGAGAAAAATAGACTGTTAGACAAAGGGGACATTTGAAGTTTTAGCCACATTCTCAAGGCAGCCCTGTGTGCTCGTCTGCTTTCCTTGTCGTCTCTTAAACAGTACTGTTTTCTGGTGTTCTTCATATAAACAGAGGCAACTGACATTACTATACTTCCACTTGTCACCGTGAGATCGGAAAGTGAATAGAAATACAAATACTGAGAATAAAACATCAATAATAATAATAATAAACTTGATTTATACAGCGCCTTTCAAAAACTAGCTTACACTGTTAAATGAAGTGTGCCCACTTCTCTCTTTTCTTGGTGTTACTCTCAGCATGCATAATTACCCTCCCCGCTTGTCTTTCCTGTTTGTAGGGAAAAAACAAAGAGCCGTAAACGTGGAAAAAAGGTGTGTTAGTACATTTGTTTGTTTATTTGCAGCCAACAATTTCACAGTTCGGTGCTTTTCATGTGTGGCATACTTTGTGACACATCTATGCATGTGTTGGTGGGTTATAGGGTAGGCCGGCAAGGCACCGCATGTGCTCGCGTGGCCAACCCGACCCTGTGACCTTCAGTCCCCTAGATGTCATCCTGCATACACACATGGATGACATTCCGACCATGCTCTACACCCCTGATGACGAGACAGCTCACCTCTCGCCCTTGATGGATCAGTTGCTCACAGACGAAGACGCAGCCGACCCGACGGAATTCTCCCTCGTTCAGGCAGGGGAAACAGATGACGCCCCACCCCCGGAGGACCTGCCTACGACAGATGTGTCCCTCACTCCGGAACAGGCTCACCCAGAGAAGGAGGAGGACACGCGCCAACGGGACGAGGCGCACACGCGACAGGCGGCGCAGGCTGAGGAGGGCCCACAGACGCCGGACCAACACGAGGAGAAAGAGGGCGAGCAGGAGACGACAGACGGGCTGGAGGGAGGAGGAGAACCTTCAGCAAGCCCCAGGTGAGTTACGGAGCGCTTACACACACTGCATTGAATGAGACACAGAGGCATGGAAAAAGTTACAGTACAGTACAGTTAGAGATGTTTACAGCTAAAATGGTATTATGCACGGATTATAAATCCTTATTCAAGTGTTGCCTTTTATATAGCAAAAAAAGGCAGGCAACATGGCCGCCGAGAGACATGGACAAGAGGCCATGCCTGTGGGCAGAGCCCATGATCGTCTCAGAGGAAACGGGTGAGGAGAAGGACACCAATGAGCCAGCGGAGATAACCAAAAGGGACAGTACCACCCGAGTCAAAAAGACTCCCTCAACCAGAATAGGCCCTTCCCAGCCTAGCTCCAGCCTCGCCTGGACCCACCCAGCCCCCTCTACCCAGACTGTAAAGGTTTCTCCTCTGAGCCGTTCAGAGGGATTGAGGACCAGACCAATATCATCCGAGGGGGGTGAAAGGGAGGCTATGATGCAGAAACTGGCAAGTCTGGAAAAGGAAACCCAGAGACTGCGTAGGATATTGAACTTGTCCACCAAGCCAACGGAGGAAACCACACCAACGAAGAGTTTGTTGTCTGAAAAACAAACATCTGGAGAGGAGACAGCTGCTGTAGCTGTGGCAGCCAAACTCGACTCCCAGCAAGTAAAGGTGAGTCTCCTGGAGTGTTAGTGGGCTTATTAAAAGTTGAGTGAGAAAGGTTGTGACTTATTAAAACCATCTTTCTCTTCATTATGAAGGTTAAATTGTTCTCCCACCTAGAGATTTTTTAAATGGGTTGCCTATCCTCAAACGTAAGTTACAGACTTATCATTCAATTCTATTCCATTTTAGAATGACAGTAGCCCGCCACCTTGTGAATTGCCTAGCGCCCAGGCTCCAGAGCAGGCTTCAGGGCCATGTGTGGACGACACTACCCAGTCACAAGGTGCTGTGGCTGGGCAGGAGGAGCCAGAAAAGGGTAAACTCCAGAGAGTTAAAGCAGAAATGCCAAACAGGCTGAGATCCAGAGACGGTGCTGTGACTATGCCTGAAGAAGTCAGGTGTGTATCACAATAAGCTTTAGGTTATGGCACACACACAGATAAAGAAAAGCTGTAGATCGTAGACACAAGCGCATGTACAGTACGTGCATGCATACACATACTGTAAATAGTAGCGAACCAAAGACACAGTCAATCACACATGGAATACAAAATGGTATGTTGTACATTATTTCTGTCCCCTTCTGTTATTTTATGCATTCATTCTCTGTACGTCCCGCAGTGTTGTGCAGGAAAATTTGCGGTGTCTCCGTGGCAATGTGATGGCGTTGCTGTCGGCCATCTTGCCCCACCTGGACCTGGCTGGTATCAGTCTGGAGTCAGGTGACATCGACAGCATCCTTCAGCAAATCATCGACGCCAACTCGTTGTCTGTTTGACACTGTGTTGGTTCAAGTGACGAGTCCAGTGCCAATTCTTGTAATTAAACCGTTTTTTATAAGTCATCTTTCTTTCAGTGCTTTACAATGTAATTGTTTTCTACCATATTGAGCTGTCATTTTTGTACTTGTCTTTTTCTCTTTTTACATTTGGGAAACTTCATTGAAGGCTGTTAGTAATGAAAATGTTTGAAACATTTTATGAAACGCTGTGAAATATTTTGTCAGATGATAACTTTGACAGATAATCTGACAGATAAAAAGAAATGTGTTGTGATGGCAAACTCTTGATTTAAGCTCAAATTCATTTAACTTCCAGATCCATAACACACTAGGCATAGATCACATTATATAAACATCCGAAGCAGATTACTCATTGGATCCAACCCCCCAAAAAGGAAAAGATGTGGAGAGAGCAACACCATGGTGACGGATTGTTCACACAAAGTTTTTTCATTGACCAGGACCACGAGAGGGCACTGAAACCATAGGTTGATTTTAGCATAAAAACAGTTAAGAGTGTGTGTATGTGTAAATTAGTACACAGACACAGGCACCCTCACTATCTGAAACTACATTTAACCTGCTCCCCTCTTACATTTCTTCCCAAAGGTAAAAGTTTGTCGGACTCGATGAGAAACCTTCTCACTTGGTTATATCCTGGTTATATTTACATAATGTTGTTTTCATGCTAAGATTGCGTTCTTTAGGCAAGTTGTAGCATGGTGAGGATCATTATCTAAAACAAATCATATTTTGTACATTTTAACTGGAACAAGGCATTGCATAATCAACATGCTGGATTGCTCCGAGAAAACCTGGAACAGTTCTACCCTGTAGCCATGAATTATAGGTTAAGTTTGTCCGTTCGTGCTGCTTAAATCTGAACAACCACTTGTGAATTTTTCAAAACTACCAGAAGCCTGTCTTAACAATTTCTGTGCAAACAGTATACCCTTGCATTCAAACCTGTAGAACATACACACGCAACTCAAGTAACATATATCAGGTTACTTAGACAAACACCTGCAAAAACCTGCTTTGTGAAGCCAAACAGTATGACGTCTGCAATCCTCACTTTGGGCTATAGAAACAATGTGAGATAAAGCATAATGATGGCTTTCCAGGTTAACCATACTGAAATCTATTCAGCAGTTGGTCATTTCAACCGTAGTCACATGACGGCTTCTGTAGAAAACAAAACAGCAGTGTTGTGCTAAATTGGAAATTCGTTACCTTTTTTTAAAAAGTAACTAAGTTACTTTACCGATTACTCCCTTTAAAAAGTAATGCGTTACTAACGTCAGTAACTTTTGAGTTTCCCAATTTACTCAAACTCTGAAGTTAAGCTTTATTTTCTTATCCCACACTGCTTACTTGTGATCGTTCTGTGGTACTTTCTATTAGAGAATAGAAATAGAAAAAGAATAGGCCCCGACATATATTTTAAAACAGCAACACAAATAATAATCTAAGAAACTATGAAGTTTTTACTAAGCAATTCCATAAACCACACAACAAATATTTGCCCAATTTATTTATTCTAGCCTCAAATGGCCAACCAAAAAGCTTAAAAACTGACGCGGTTTACATTCCAGCTCAAAATGATATTCCCACATTCGAAGCAGACGAAATTAAATAATATACGTTTCACAAAATTGTCAGCAATGAACGTTTTTTAAGTTTAAAGTAACAATACATATATATATCCCGTACTGTTTGTGTCCAAGCCACCCTCCAGGTCAGCCGAGCAAACAGCAAGTTTTGTTCGAGCTGGTACCACTGCTGTGACTTTAGACAAATAGAATTGACAACCCAGTATGCCAATTTAACTGAGCTACAACCATTTAGCGCTTAGCAAACGTTCATTACCAGTTACCACAGTTTCCTCCAGAACCAAACCGTATAAATTTAGAATACCAGAGGCACTACTTAAAAAGTAAACCCTAAATTGCGTGTGGTTCGCTGTAACCTTCTTCCTCACGCTAATAATGTAATGAGGGGGCATAACAAGGAGGGCTAGAACGGTGAGCTCCCGAACTGCACGCAGAAATATAAACAGTTTTCCTACTGGGGATGGTGTTGTCTCGTATGAGTCCATTCTCTGATAGATAATATAGAGGGCCTAAAGGCTATTTCTTGCACGGAAGCTTTTATCAAAGAAAAAATCTGTGCTATGGAGTTGGTCTTGGATGCATTCTGTGGCTTGAGACAAAAATTTAAGTTCTGACATGTTTTATGTAGTGGAAATCTCATCCTATTGTCAGCTAGACTCATGTGTGTGTGCCTTCTGGTGTTGTTTAGATAGCATACTGGTTTATACGGCTTTTCTCCTCTGTGTTTTTGGTGGGGCAAGTGACCACCAGTTTGTCATAGACTGGAAAATCTCCTTTATTATTGAGTGGTGGTGGCTGTATACGTGGTACAGGGGTCTTCATCGTTTGCTTGCAATGGACCTCAAGATTACAATTTAGGTGTTGATCCTATATAAAAAGAGGTAGAACATTGTATTAAGATTCCCAAACACATGTTTCATCAAATATAATACATACTTATTTACTTATCAAATGTAAGCATTGACACTATAACAATTGGTCCAGAGACTTTTACTTACATTTAATCCACCTTCCTACAGAGAGAAGCAGGCCTACTTTATGTATTTGGTCTAATGTTAAACAGTTATTGTGTGTTGGTGTGTGCATTTCAAATCAAAAGACACCAGATGGGGGAAGAGAGCTTAGGACAAATAATGAAATCTCTATGTCTCTCTCTCTTTCTCTCTCTCTCTCTCTCTCTCTCGCTCTCTCTCTCTCTCTCTTTCTCGCCCCCTTGCTCTCTCTTGAGTAAGAGGATCCCTTTAAATATCGCTGCTCGGCAGAATGTTAGTAGAGAAATTTTTACGACCCATGAACCAGGCTTGACAGGTGCACCTGCGATGGCAACTCTTTTGCTACTGCTGTTCCCGCTCCTCTGTGTCCTTGGCATGGCAGAGGAGTTACTCCCAACCGCTAAGGAAGTTTACATTGCCGCTGTTGAAATCGGATGGGACTATACCCACATGGGTAATGTTGACACAGCGACAGACCAAAGGTGAATACTTAACATTTTGTAATTCATATTTATATGACGGAGGTAACACCTCTATATCCTCATTAGTTGTTATAGGAGGATACCAACATTTGCCATTTCGACATTTTGGTGTTATAGAATTTTTGAGTGGGTCATTGTAACAGATGTATAAATCTCTATACTTTCAGGAGAAGGACCAAAGATGCCCCTCAGAAATGTATCAAAGCGGTTTATAGAGAATATGTGGATTCCACCTATTCTGTCCCCAAGAACCGGCCACCATGGGCAGGTAGGCTAACTGTATGCTTTAAATAAAATAGTAGAACTTCTTAAAAATAGTTAGAGTTGCATTGATACAACATTCATATATTCTCTATATTGCTTTCGTATGGTCATTGTAATGTTCAGACTTATGATCCTAGCGGAAGCCTCAGACAGATAACTGCAGAGAGCCGTGTGTGTGTGTGTGTGTCCCTCATCGCAGGGATCCAGGGCCCGGTCATCCGAGCACGGGCCGGAGACCGGTTGGTGGTCCACTTTAAGAACTTGGCTTCCCAGCCCTACAGCATCAGTCCTGTAGGGATTACCTACAGCAAGCAGTCTGAAGGTAAAGATCTAGGAGGATATCTAGAGGAGTGAGTGAGTGTGACGTCTTGCACTCTCAACTTATCATGACTCAACAGATCATCTTGGATCTGGCACTAATGCTGTCTGAGCAGCCTGGGTGAGAATGAGTATGACTCCATAGCTTGGGGGAGGTAAGGCCATCCGACAGTAAGTCTCATGTGTTCTGGCCTTGGTTTTGTAGGTTAATATAACGGTCACTAATAGGATTGATTGTAACCACCGGCACTGCTGCCACTGTAGACGAGAACATTTATTTAAGCTGACCTAATCAAATCCAATACAATGATTGGAATAAAGGCTTTTAAGGACTGTGTGTTTGTGTTTCTGTGTGTGTGGATGCGAGTGTGTGCGGGTGTTCTGCTAGGCATCTAGACATAGGAGTATGTAGGAGCTACCAACAGGCATTGGAACGATTCAGGAAGGTGACTCATACGATTGGATCATATCAAATGTTCGTCATATATGGAAGTGAATCTATGAATGAGTCCCTGTGAATGTCATTCCACCACCACAAAATCCACCACACCAATCCTCCCTCCCCGTAACCCCTTCCCTCCAGGGGCGGGCTACGATGACGCCACTGCAGGCCAGGAGAAGGAGGACGACGCCGTGCCTCCCGGAGGCTACTACAAGTACGTGTGGGACATCCGCCCACAGGACGGCCCCACCGCCAGCGACCCAGAGTGCCTCACCTACTCCTACTCCTCCCAGGTCGACACCGTCCGAGACTTCAACTCGGGCCTCGTCGGAGCCCTGCTCATCTGCAAATCCAGTTAGTCGGGGTGTTTTTTTTTTCGTCGTGGGTATTGTAGTTTCTGGTCTCTTGCCCGTGCACACATAGACGTGAGTGTACGTTCACAAAGAACAGCGTCATGGCTGCGAGACGAGTTATTAACGATATTCTGCCGCTGGTTTGCGGTCATCGCATGAGCACATCTGCAAGTCTCGTTAGTAACACAGGCCCTCCCCTCAGATACTACGCTCACACATACACCCGTGAGGAAAATGTGTTACACAGTCCATCCCCTTAGATACAATGCTCGCACAGACAACTGTGAGGAAAGTTAGTGACACAGTCTCTCCCCAATGATACTGTGCTCATGCTTACAGCAGGAGAGGAAGTGAGTGACACAGTAAGGAAACACAGTGTGTATTTCCTTTAGTCAGAACCCTGGGTGCTACTAATGATGTAATGATATCATACATTACCAATGCACCACGGTGAGACATCACAGCAAGGGTCTCTTTCTCACACGCCACTCAATGTCTCTGCCAGTATATGGCACACATCTCACAAACCTATTCAGATAGTCATATAATGTGGACATAAAAAAACAGAAGCTTAGTGTTGTTTTTCCCTTCCTAGCTGCGTTGACACCGGACGGAGAGAGGAAAAGCCCTGAGTTTGTCCTGCTGTTTGCCGTGTTTGACGAGTCAAAGAGCTGGTATGGAGAGGGGGGAGAGAGGAGAATGAGAGAGAGGTTCAAGAGCTCTGGTGCAATGAAGCAGTATCACACTATCAATGGATACGTCAACTCTACTCTACCTGGTTAGTGTGCACAAGGTCTTGGTTTTCATATATTTGAACTGCTCCCGATCTTCTGCTCTCGATGTGATTCAAACGTGTTTTAGTTTCTTCTGCAATGACTTTTCTACCATCATGTGTTGGCAATAAACAGCATTTTTGTGTGTGTGGGTGTGTGTGTGGGTGTGTGTGTGTGTGTGTGTGTGTGTGTGTGTGTGTGTGTGTGTGTGTGTGTGTGCATGGGTATCCGTTTGAAGGACTGACAATGTGCCAGAGGCGATATAATGTATTCTGGCATCTGATTGGCATGGGAACAGCGCCACAAATCCACTCAATCCAGTTTCAAGATCACACCCTGCAGGTAGATTAGTCGGTTATTACTTTGATTGTTCTACATATTTCTTGTCAGTGACATTTTTGGAAAGTTGACTTACTAGGCTTTAAATTATAGGAAGCCTACCAGCACAGATCAGCTGCCTATGGTTCTGCAGTAGTTATGATAATAAATAATACTTTTGTTACCAACATGAGGCCAGTACAAACATGTGTAACCCTGTTGTTCCCAGGTGATGGCTCACCGTAAGGTTACCATGGAGATGACCCCGATGACTTTCACCACAGCGGAGATGAGGCCCAGTGTTGAGGGGCGATTCCTCATCAGCTGTCAAATACACAGCCATCAAGACGGTATGACAAAACCGCAGTCTCTGAGACCCTATGTGACATAACGACATAAATAAATGGCTAGCGTTGCCCATAAATTCCTAAATAATCAGTGTGGAAAATATATACAGAGCAGCATGCGAACCCACTAATCCCTCAACCTAAATTCCTCATAGTGATGTATGACCCCTTTTCTTTTCTCCAGCTGGGATGCGTGCCGTCTTCATCGTGGAGAACTGCCCTGACCCTGTTGACGTCCCAGGCCCGGACCTGAGAAACGTCAAAGACGACAAAAACGAGCCCTACGAGGGAGACTACAATGAAGACTACAGTCATGGAGATAAGGCCGGAGGCCTGTTCTCGGCCATCAACATTAAGCCGGTGAAGGCCCAGGGGCGCTCCAGTGGGAGGCACTGGTCTCAAACGAGGGTCCACTATATCGCTGCCGAGGAGATCACGTGGGACTACGCCCCCCACCTCAAACCCACCGACAGGTAAGAGGACGACAGAGAGAGAGAAGGAAGGTGGTTTTGCTTCAAATTGACTGCCTCAAAAGTGATAGCGTGAGGGGAAAAAAAGAGAAAAGCTCTAAATATCGAGATGTAGAAAGAGAACGTCTGGAGATTTGAAGGTGCTACATGCCCCTGACATGTCACATCCTTATTGTCCCTGTTGTTCCTCTTTGAACAGTAAGCTGACGTCCGAGTACTTCCCTGCCAGTCCCCAGCGGCTGGACTACCAGTACAAGAAGGTGGTGTATGTAGAATACAACGACATAAGCTTCACCCGGAGGAAGAACCCTGGGATTAGACTCATGGGACCGCTGCTGAAAGGACAGGTCGATGACAAGATCCATGTAGGTACCGCCAGCTTAATGGAAACGTACGTGTAGAGTCCTTCTTAAGCGTTCTAGGCCAGGGCCTATTCAGAACTGTTATCCCCTTTGAGTAGTTGCTTTTTTCCAAATTGTTTATTCTGCCAAGGTTGGTAGAGGGTGAGCATGACATAACTTTCCATGTGTTTGGCAATAGGAAAAAAAGCTTTCCAAATTCTTAACATTCTGCTTGTTGTGTTTAGGTCATTTTCCGGAATTTGGCCAGTCGTCCTTACAACATATACCCCAACGGGCTTACCCAGGTCCATCCAATTCGAAGATCTACCCAAGGTCAGAGAAAAACAATTAATATTTTCATCATATTTTCAACACGTCGAACGGGGATTTTGTGTCTGGATGACAGAAACCAAGTAGACTAGAGTGACATTTTCATTCGTGTTGTGTGGATTGACATGTGCTTAGACCTAAACACACGTTATAAAAGCGAACGTGTTTACGTTTGTGTCCGTCTTCACGCATCCAGTGTCGGGGCTGGACTTGCGAGCGCTGGCGGTGCCGCCTAACGGAACCTTTGGCTACGAGTGGCGGCTGACAGCGGAGGACGGGCCCCTGGACGGGGACCCGCAGTGTCTGACCCTCCTCTACCAGAGCACCATCAACCCTGAGAGGGACCTGGCCTCGGGCCTAGTTGGGCCCCTGCTGGTCTGCAAGGACCAGGCCATCGACACGAGGGGACGATTGGTGAGACGAGCAGGGATTTAGCTGGATGGATGGATGGATGGCTGGATGGAATGGCGGAACGACGAATGGATGGATTGAATTGTTTGGATTGTTTGAATTTAGTCCCTGGAGTCTTATACCTTAACTTAAGGAGTGAATCTCCTAATTCATCCACTAGGATCGCAAAGATAGACATCCCACAGAGCTTCATACCTAACCCGGCCCGGGCAGGGTCCTGAATACAATAGGCTCAAACATGCATTAAGGTCTCTGTGTGTCTGTGTTCTAGGTGGGCCCAGATAAGGAGAAGACGCTGATGTTCGGTGTGTTTGATGAGAACCAGAGTTGGTACATGACTGACAACATCCAGAAGTATAGTCCGAACCCTTCTTTGGTCAACCCTTCTGACCCAGACTTCTACAAGTCCAATGTCATACACAGTATGTGTGCCAGGCTGCATGTCATTATAATAACATATAATCATGGAAAATGTCATAACTAATACATTATTGCACTATACAACTGTTACAAAACCAATTTTCTAATTTCCGTTGAACTGTTCTGTTGAAGTATTGTAATCATGTGGAGAATCGTATGAGGATTTCCATTTTTGTTTCAGTTTCACTTAGATGTGTTTTTTTTGTGTGTGACTTTGCATAATGTGTGTGTGTGTGTGTGTGTGTGTGTGTGTGTGTGTGTGTGTCTGTATCTGTGCCTGCGTGCGCGTTTCTGTGTGTGTATGTCTGTGTGTGTGTGTGTGTGTGTGTGTGTGTGTGTGTGTGTGTGTGTGTGTGTGTGTGTGTGTGTGTGTGTGTGTGTGTGTGCCAGGTGTCAATGGGATCATGTTCAATGGGCGCGAGTTCCTGATATGCCAGAATGACGTCACCTTCTGGCATGTGGCCAACGTGGGCATGCAGAGCGACTTCATGTCCATCTACTTCACAGGAAACTCCTTCCAGCGCGACAACGTCTACGAGTCCGTTCTCACCCTCTTCCCCATGACCGGGGAGACCGTTCCCATGGAGACCGATCTAATTGGTAAGGTCGAGAGGTCCGGCATCATAGGAGGTGAACTGTTGCAAACTGCCCTGGGCTTTGCCTAGTAGACCACATTAAAAAGGAAAGTACATGTTTAGCTTGGCCATGTGTAGGTTCCTAAAGGGAAATGAAATCACAGGAAATGGGTGTGAGTGAGAGCTCCTGTGTAAGCATCATTAAAAAGTTGACAATTTTTTAATTCTTCACGTAACAAATTGTTGTGAGCTGACAGCGACATGTGGCCTTCCTCAGGTGAGTGGGAGATCAGTGCCTTTGACAGCAGCTTGAAGAACCTTGGCATGACGGTGCGCTACACAGTCCGGCCCTGCGACAACGGCATCGATCTCCCATTGGTGGAAAAGGACGACTACGAAGAAGACCTGTCTGACTATCTGGACCAGATATTATCCATGGGGCCACGGGGCACGAGGCCACAGAAACAATTGGTGCCAGTCCGAGTGTGTAAGAAACCTTTGCCCAACGGCAACACCACCTCAACAGGAAATGGCACCGAAAACGACCTCGGCAATGATGTCGCGGGGGGTGAGGGTAAAAGCGGAGAGCCGATTTGTGAGATCCGGTATGTGGCCTCGTCAGAAGGGAACGCCAACACGGTGTCAGACGAAGGGATTCCTCTGGACGTCCTGAGGGAGCTGGAGCGGGACGAGGAGTGGACAGCGTCCCTTAGCCAGGGGGGGAGGCTCGGTGCAGGGCCAGGAGGAGCGAGACAGAGGCGGGAGGTTGAAGAGGAGGAGGGGAACAGTGGGTCAGATATTGGAGGAGTTAAGAATGTTGCAGTAGCGGAGGAGAACAGTGTAAAGACCGATCTGAACGGTCAAAATATAACAGGAACTGGGGAGGAGGTAAACGTCGCTACAACCAGGAGTGCGACAAATGTGACAGAAGCCGGGGGCGACGTGAGTCTAACGGGAGCTGAAGGTGAGGTAGAAGTGACAACAGCTTGGATGGAAGCAAATATGATAGGGGTGGAGGGTGTGGAGGATTTTCAAACCACTAAATCAGAGGCAAACGTGATAGTGGCGAGGGATGTGATGAATACGATAGGGACTCTGGCAAGTGGTACAACTACAGTGGGCGGCACAGGGGCTAGGGTGCAGGGGTCAAACGCCCCAGAAAAAGAGGGCAGACCACTGAGAGGGGCTGTGACTGGAACGGCAAACACCGGAGCAGGGACTGGGGGAGAGGAGAGAGGAAGCGGTGGGCTCGGGGCTCAGGTAGAGGGAGAAGATTCCAACGAGATCCTGATGATTTGCGATCCCCAGCCGGCGGCGCCGAACGGACCGATACAACATGGACAAGCACTGGGTCAGGACCTGCAACCAGTCAGCCATGTTCAATCAGAACCAGAGCGCCTGACTCTGGATGCTGTAGCTGTGGATAATGTAAGCCACACTGCTGACAATGAGACACAGAAGATGGCTCTGTCTGATGAGTATGACGACTACAGTGAAGAGGTAAAGTATGTTTTGTGTGTGAGTGCATTTGTGTGCATTCTATGCTGCATTTGACTATACAGTTATTGACTGTCTACCATTAGAGAGATGTTGTCCTTTTAAACATAATCCAAATCTTAACAAGGCGAATACTGACATGCTATTGCAACATAGGAGAACAGCACATTAGGCATAATGGGTGAGGTGGACCCCAGGAACGCCGACAGCCAGTATCGCAGCTACTACATCGCTGCTGAGGAGATCACCTGGGACTATGGGATCAAACTACCACACCAGCTCATCAAGCCCAGGTTGGTTGCACTCAACCCCAAAGGGATTCTGGGATTTGTAGTCATGTAAACATGTTCTTGTCTGAGGTAAAAAATGATACCTTTCTGATTTTCAGCACAGCTAAAGCCCAATTCTCAAATGGTTTAGTTTAGAGTGTAAATAAATACTTTAAAGACTGGACAAATGTCACATGAAATAGGACACCTGTGTATTTAAAAAAAAAGAAAATTAACTAGGTCTGTTCAAATTTAGGATGAACCCTCAGACTTGATGATTCCTTTTTCCCTCTTTCAGGGAGATGCGACGAGGCATGAGGAAGTTCTTGGGCCAGTATAAGAAGGTGGTGTACCGGGCGTACCGGGACAAGGACTTCCTGGTTCCTGACACCAGGGGGGAGCTGCAGGACCACCTGGGCATCCTGGGACCTTTCATCAGGGCCGAGGTCAACGACCTGCTCACTGTAAGGACAAACACAACATTCAAAAGAAACACAAATTGTAGTTTTTTTTACGTGTTTTGTACGTGTAAGTACATGGGAAAGAATGTACTACTCTTTCCAGCACTTCAATGTTAACTGCGTCCACCCCTGTTGACCCAGACAGGCCTGTTTTTCTGAAAAAAAAAAAAGTCAAATTGAATTCTGACATTGTCACAGGTGACTTTCAAGAACATGGCGTCCAGGCCCTACTCGCTGCACCTCCACGGGGTGTACGACCGCAGCCAGGGAGCGGGCTCCTTCCCCGACGCGGGCCCCTCTGCTCAGGCTGGGGTGCCTGGGGATGCCGTCCCACCTGGGGAGGTAAGACTCTACTCCTGGAGGGTCACCAGAAGGCAGGGCCCCACCGACAGCGAGTTTGACTGCAAGGCCGGGGCCTACTACTCCACCGTCAACCAGGTGAGAGGGGTTTGGCTATGGTCTTGTTGTGTCAGTGTTCGGTGAAGAGAATGTGCTGTTCTGTAAACAAAACTCCAGTAACCCCAAAAAATAAAGAGTTTTGAGTGCGTGCGTCTCGCGTGTGTTTTGGTTTCGCACATCAGGAGAGAGACCTCCACTCGGGTCTGATCGGGCCCCTGGTCATCTGCAAGCCCGGGACGCTCCACCCTCGTCTCCACCTCCAGCCCGGGATCCAGGAGTACACGCTGCTCTTCCACACCTTCGACGAGAGCCGTAGCTGGTACATGGAGGAGAACCTCCAGCGGTACTGCACGCCGCCCTGCCGGCCCCGACCCCGCGACCTCTGGTTCCAGGTCGGCAACCGGTTTGCTGGTACGATGTGGATGGGGATGGCGGCGTTGCCGCGAAAAGAGAGTTCCAACCTTTTGTTGTGCTTTAGTCCCTGTCTTTGATTTCAGGGATTTTTATCGGTATACAGGAATTGAAATAGAAGGGAGCAATACCTATTTAAACTCATTAAGTATCCTTTCTTATAGAATGACGATAGAACTGGGCTCTAATGCACTGTGTGCTCTATCTCGTTGCCATAGCGATAAATGGGTACGTGGCAGAGACACTTCCTGGTCTGCTGGTTGCCCAGCACGAGCCCGTCAGGTGGCACCTGTTGAACGTCGGGGGCAGTGGGGAGTATCATGCCGTGCACTTTCACGGTTTGCCCTTCGACATGCACACGGACGAAGAGCATCGCATGGGCGTCTTTAACCTTTATCCTGGTAAGGAAAAGCACACGCGCAATCACACACACATACAAAAGCCAGAATCCTATTACAGTGCTTTTTCATATCCTACCCACCTGTGTACAGATAGCTCCATTTTTATGTGAACATCTTTTCCTGTGTGTGTGTGTGTGTGCGTGCGTGCGTGCGTGTGCGCGTGCGCGCGTGTGCGGGCATTCAGGTGTGTTTGGCACAGTGGAGATGCGACCCCCTACAGTGGGCACTTGGCTGGTGGAGTGTACCGTCGGGGACAGCCAGCTGGCTGGCATGAGGGCCAAGCTTCTGGTCTACAACCCACGTAGGTCTCCATTTTTAAAAAGTCCTATGTTCCACTCTGGCAGTCCGCTGACTTGAAATGCCTTTACTGACCAGTGTGGGGACCGTACTGTGTGACTGTTCATAGGACTTTGACATTATCTCTCCACTGGGCTCAGAGCTACGAGCAACACGAGAATTAACAAACAGAATGGTTCATGCAAAAGCAGGTCTGACATTCCAGACATAATGTACTGTGTGGAATGCTGAGTAATGTTGTCTGGAAATTATGAAAATGCAAGTTGAAATAGGAATTTCCTTCACGTGACCAGGATGTGTACTGCCTTTGGGGATGAAGTCGGGAAGGATTGATGACTCACAGATCACAGCATCTGATCACATAGGTGAGAGTTCACCTGAAATATAATAGAACGGTTAAATACGTTTATTTAGCACTGGATTCGCATTGCACAATTGTACAACTTTACGGTACATGTACACTGCATTTATTTCATCATTTATATGCTTTAATCAGTCAGCCATAAACAATATTGCATTATACCTAACAACATAATAATTGACAGGTGTCAAGTCCTCACACGTTATTTCATTATCTAAACACATCCCCTAAATTAATGGGCTCCCCGGTGTGACTTCTGTGGTTTGTCTCCTGCCCAGGTAACTGGGAGCCCCGGCTGGCCCGGTTGGACCTCTCTGGCTCCGTCAACGCCTGGATGGGCAAGGACAAGACGTCCTGGATCCAGGTGGGGCCTCCCTGTCTGCTCTCTGGCCTCCTCTGTAGGGGCGGTACTGGAGCATGGTGCTGCACGGCTATCCCTCTGCTGGCATGATTACTCCATGTAGTTTGCTCCGATAACGCTCCCTTTAGCCTTTCCTTTAGATTAAACTTTCCTTCATGGAAAAAGACCTACCAAATAAATAAGAATTGACATGCAATGGTATATGTTGGTTGGGTTAGCCTTCCTGGGTATGGCCCCAGGAAGTGATTGTGAGTAAATATGCTCTAATAGTTACCCTCTGTGTGTGTTGGGTCGTCTAGGTGGACCTCCAGAGGCCCACCTTGGTCCATGGCCTGCAGACGCAGGGCGCCAGGTCCACCCTCAGGGACTTCTTCATCATGCACTTCACCCTGTCCTACAGCCTAGACCTGGAGACCTGGATCACCTACCGCGGCAACAGCACCAAGCACACCTACGTGAGTGATCCCCCACTGTTGCAATGTGTTGAAATGTAGCTAGGTTAAGGGAGTTAATTTACTCCACCAGTTTCCCCCTTAATGTTAAGGGTTAGGGTTGTGGCTTAAGCAGTGAATTGTAGTGATATAATACTCTAGATACTCTAGAATAGTATTTAATGCAGTAAACCCCTGTCTATAGCTTTTCTTGTGTTGCTGAGTAATTGTCCGTTTCTGTTTGTACTCCAGATCTTTTTCGGGAACACGGACGGTTCAAAGGTGAGGGACAACCGTGTCTTTCCACCAATTGTGGCCCGCTACATCAAGCTTGAGCCAATCAACGTCCAGAGGAATCCTGTCCTCCGACTGGAGTTATTAGGCTGCGACCTCAACAGTAAGTGGCCATGGTGATAGGTTTAACATTGCCCCATTGTTGTTAAAGTTCAACCATTTTCAATCTTTTGATGTTTTTCATCAGATACCAATGTTGTATTTTAAACATTGTATCATCATTTAGCATTTCGCAATCAAACAGCAAAATGTCAAACGAGTTGAGACATTCTCTATTGCATCCAACTGCCGCCATTTTCAGCCAAGGAGAGAACCTTTGCTGGTTCTGAGTTTGATTCGCGCAATGATTTATGGGCATTGTGGTGTACAGTGAATTAACCATTTAAATGCCTGTGGTCAGAAAAATACTTGAATGTCACTTACATTGATCCTATGACCCGAACTTGTTCAATATACTTTCTTAATTTAACCTAAACAACAACATATATTGTTTAAAAAAATCGGTGCAGTGTCCCTTTAAGGGCGATTTGGTAGTATTTGATTAGTATTTTTTATTATTTCATTCATTATAAAAAAATTATTAATTTAGTGACAGTGATTTTGAAGATTTCTGCTTCCAAACGTGTCTTTGGCATGTGCGTTTGTCCAGGTTGTTCACTACCACTAGGACTACAGAGGGGGCTGATCCCAGACAGCAGTTTCAGCGCCTCTTCCTTCCATTCGTCATGGATACACACCTGGAGCCCCACCCTGGCTCGTTTGAACCAGGAAGGCAGCGCCAATGCCTGGCGACCAAAGGTACGCGCCACTCAGTAACACAACCATAGCATGTGGCCCAGATATACCTCTGCCTGAGCAAGAGGTGGTAGGAGCACTCGCTCTCCTAGGCTGTGGAATCCCACCAGGATACGCGGGTACACTCAGCCTCACGCAAACACCTCCCTATCTCTGGCATTGCTGTTCTTTCCATGTCATGGCCCCCTGGCCTCCCTACCTCCTCTGCCCCTCTCCCCCCTCTACCCCTCACTCGCTGGCCGTCTGCGGATCGACCTCATTGTTTTCCTCCTCCTCCCCTCCATCCCGTTGTCGTCCATCACCGTCATGCCTTTCCGCTGATACGTTCCCTTATCAGTCTGTTGTCCAATTTCGAAAGGTCAGTTGGGTGGCAGCAACCCTTGTGATTATTGGACAGGGGTGAGCTACTGTGCTGTCGGCCGAGTGTTATGCTGACTGAATTATCTTCCGAGTGGCACAGGAAGGATATCATGGGAAAACAGCCTCGGACAGGTTCTTACAATGGAGTTTGGCAGCTGGTTTGTGTGAAGGAAGCGGTTTGAGCATGGCAACCCGTCCCCCGTGTGTGAGCGCAAGGGCCCGATCTATAAACATGAATGGCAAACAACGTGGGCGAGTGCGTATGTGGCTGTGCTCAGTCTCATCACCTTTAACCCCTTTGGTCTCTTTCCCCCCATGCCCTCAGGGCAACAACCCACACGAGTGGCTGCAAGTGGACTTCCTGAAAGTGCAACGCATCACGGGGGTCGTGACCCAGGGCGCAAGGTCTCTGCTGACCCAGATGATGGTGACGGAGTTTGCCGTGAGCGTCAGCAACAACGGACACACGTGGGTCAGCGTGCTGGAGGGAGACACGCAAAGAGAGAAGGTACACAAATCACACACACACACACACACACACACAGACACACACACACACACAACTTTAGGAGTAATTGATTATTGATAATGTTGACATGGAAATATGGTTGAAGACAAAGAAACGCCGGAGAAAACGTTTCGATTTCAGCACAACATTGTTGCATACCTTCATTGACTCCTTTATATGATATCATCAACTATCAATGAGACAAGATGTATTTTGGGTTCTGAAATGTGCTAAGAAAGCACATTAAATTTAGAGGTCAAGACACTCCCGGTGTTAAACACTTGGACAGAGGCCAAACTTGCAGAACGTTCCATCCTTTTTTCAGCACATTGTTTCCTTCCTCTGATATGCTGAGGAAAATGTTTCTCTGTAAATCCTAGTGACCCTTGCAGTTTATCTGTCCTCGAAGACAGACAAGATACGCTGGACAAAAACAAACATTTTCTTTTTCGGCCAAGCTAAATCTACTGGTTAAATTTGTAACCGTCTTGGGTTTCTGGCTTCTATTGTTAAGCAAGTGACCTCATCTCAATTTGAATGACCAATGATCATTTGGAGATCATTTTTATTTCATTCTTCTAGAAAATATATTATTGTAACTTGCAGTAAACATGTCTTGGTCAAATAGCTCTTCTCTTATTTGCAACTGATGCAAAATGCAGCCGCCCAACTTCTCCAGTATATTATTAATATTACTGTCATTATCATTATTATCTTTTTATGTGAACAAGCATAAATAGAGACTAACAAGGATAGATGAAAAGGATAGTGTAGTGTATTAGAGACACAAGTAAAGGGGCCTGGGAATAGGTTGACAATAGTGTATACAGTACGTCACTTCGTGTGAGTGTAAGTCACCTTATGAGGGAAGATACTGCTATATTGTAACTTTGAATAAGACGTGTTAGGTGTTCAGTAAACATAAGGGTAACCCTTCCTTTTACAGTCCCCTAATTACAAGGTAATTACTTTGTAAATACCTAAAAATTACATTATATCATTAGGTAATTACATTGGTTAATAAGTAGGTAAATACAGTGAAACTACTAACTACTGATACTAATTAAAACCTCCACTTTTACTTGGTAAATATGTGGTAAAATATAGTATATTATTGGGTAATTACCACTGGTAAATAAGTAGGTAAATACACAGAAACTAGCTGAAATACCGTAGCTGAAATACTACCAAAAACGCCACTATTACCTGGTAAAGAAATATGGTTACCAATATGGTTACCACTAGTACATAAGTATGTAAATACAGAGAATACATATATGTATACCCAATAAAATACTATATTATACCATATACTGTATATTTCATGACCCTAAAATATACCCACCTTAACACAGACCCACACTTTTGTCTACTCTTCCAAATAGAGTTGAAAGTTGAAGGGTCAGGGTTGAAGCTCTATGTTTTAGTTCTAACCTAAATTTCGTTTCTTTTTCCAGGTCTTCATTGGGAATAACGAACCAGATGAGGAAGCTCTGACCATCTTTGACCCTCCGCTTTTCGGCCGCTTCCTCCGCATTCACCCTCGCGGCTGGGTCAACGACATAGCCCTGCGTCTGGAGGTCCTGGGCTGTGACACGCAGCAGCGTCTCTGAGACCACGAGTCTCACAGTAGAGCTTCAATGACCTCTGAGTGGAGACGAATGATTAGACCAATAATGAAAAACGTTTATATTGTAAGTGGAGCAATCATTGACAAGAGTGAACGTAGCGAATAATATGATGGTAAAGATGTTCTGTTTTGTCAAAAAAAACTGAACTCATGAGGGGTAAAACGTCCTCATTATCTGTGTAATAAGCTTATAACGTTTTCGTAAGCGATCCTATTTATCTCTATGATGAACAACAGACGAGACCATAGTCAGCTGTCTACTGTACTGTTTGCACACAGTATTCACCTTATACTCATGTATATTATGCAGACGTTTTGAATGTAACCAAATGTAAATATGGCAGTGCATTATTTCTTAACTTGTTGGATGTATAGATTATAGATAGCTTGAAATATAATATATATAACGTTATCAAAATCTTTTACTATATTCTAAATAAACTTTAGATTTTAAGACTAAGCTTTGAATTTGTGTCATGTTTACTACTCATCAAAATGGCACATATTCCCAACATCTATGCGTACGTCCTACACTGTTTCTCTTTGATACACATTTGTGGTTTCCGTCCAAAAGAGAGATTTTGCATGTTTTTCTGCCAACCTATGTATTGTCCAGTGATAGTAGAGGAGCACTTTAATTTCCTCTGCAGCTCAGACTGTTTCCAAAACTGTTATTCCGGCTTATCCCCTTCTGCCAGCCTCTCACCAAAGAAACTACTAATGATTTATTTGATCTATTGTTCTCCTGAAAGTGAAGATCTATGCTCAAGATACAGAGAGGAAATAGTCTGTTTAAATGTTAGTCTTTGCAATGATTGTAGGAGAAACAATGTGCGCGTGCGTGTTGTGTGTTTGCACGCACGTTTCCTGTGTGTGTGTGTTTGTGTGTGTGTGTGTGTGTGTGTGCGTGTGTAAAGCAGTCATTTTTTATACTCTGTGCCGCTGTTGTATGAAACACTTGAGCGTGTGTGTATGTCTTAGAGGCATTTGTGTACTTTTCCAACTCTGGAAACAAATCTCTTTTTAAGAGACTGCGTGTCCCCAGGGAAGTCTTCACTGAGGTGTGAGCTTTGGAACGCAGGGTAGACGACCGGAAAGAACAAACGTTGGCAGAGTGTGGCAGCCCCACAACATGTCAGTAAGGCGTTATCCCTGTCAAAACAATAACCCCCAACACCATGGGACACTGTACTTAAGCCGTAACACATATTTTTTATCTTTTTCAACCCAGCTGTGGTGCACTACATCAGTTTGATTGTTCTCGTCTGTTGTATGCCATGTAATTCTTTGTCTGGTTTGGGTCAACGGACAGTACTTGTGTGATCATCTTGGATGTGTGTTTTAACACATATTTGGAACCACATTATAAGGTGTGACTTACAGGAATTGAAGGGATATATATATACAGTACTGTTGGCCAATTAGCGAGGGACTTTTTGCAGCGGAAAGGAAGAAGGTTTGATTACGTTTTTTTCACAGGGTTACACCATGTCCTCACAAACCCTATGTGCACGGTATACTGGATGCAGCGGTTGGAAACACTAGTAGACCAAACCACAGCTGAACCTTAACCAATTATACAACACAATAATTTTGTGAGTCTACTTAAAATGACAGTCCCAGAATGTCTAAAACCTTGTTAAAGTAATAATGATTAGGCAATAATATGGAAAAAGTTTGATACTTAGGTCTGTTAAACATATGCAATGGTTCCATAATCATTTAAACACTGGCTTTAACAAGCATTTGGCGCCTCTATGGTCCTAAGAAAGAAAGGATTCCTTTAAATACAGTTGAACCTATTTGACCCAGTCACAGTTGTTAAACAGTGATTAAAGAGTAGTTATTTTATTTCACCAATTGTGTTATTGCTGACGGGAAATGTTTTGCCTTAACATAATTGGTCGCATGTTGCATATCTGACATGTAGTAGTTTCCACTGTGACTTCAGGCAAACCATCAACCCCCAGCCTAAATATGTCTTAACCTGGCCAAATGTTTCGAAAGATGCAAGAAATGACATGACAGAATAGAACAGGAAAAAATGCAATGTTGTTCTTCATTCTTAGTTGGTCAAAAAGGGTGCTGTTTTAAAGTTTAAAAGAACGGATCAAAATCAGGCAATGCTCTCTGGGATGGAGCTACTGAATTTCATAAATACATCTGTGTTACTGTTAATAACATGCTTATGTGTTGATTTATTTTTTTATTATTCATAAGTTACATAAACATCCGTTGTGAATGTGGACACGATTTAAATCAAACATAAATTGATGAATAAGTGCCATCAAAATATCAGAATCAGGCTGAAGAGTTGGAACTGCCCTCTATTTATACAGGAAGAGCCCTATAAATAATATACTGTCCACATCCATAATACATTGTCGTACATTATTTGTAAACATACTGTAATTAATTTGTTAGCAAAAAGCACTTGCATCACTGGCATCATCAGTTGCTCTTCTAAAGTTAGTATTTACTGCCTCCTAGGGGACACTCTGTTTATAACATCAACTGGTACTGTAATTTGTATACTAATCAAAGTACTAAGGAAACTAGAGCACTAACTACACAGGCTACCCCTTCTCTTAATCAGAAACAGACTTTACAAACTGTCCATTGCAACTCAATCTCCCATTAATTTATCTATATTATCGCTTTCTTTAGTTAAATTTCTATGTTTGGGCAAAATCCAGCTGATCACTATAATAGTATTCTTTCAAAGCCTTTTTTATTAGTTGTATTAAGGGTCCATAGGTCTGGAGGTGTGAGGACATAACAAGCCCAAATCTGCAGCCTTAACATTCTTCTATTCTATATAGAGCAACACAGCTAAAATCTCCATCCCATGATTTTGACATGACCCCATCTTTGCTGGTTGAGGTGACCTCCCAATCAAAAAAAGGTTGTCATTTGTCATTGTTTCAGAAGTTGCACTACAGTAACCTATTAGCTATGCATGAACTACAGCACACATTGCTCTGCTGCTTTTCTGGGGTAGGGCTTCAAAGAGAGTTCCAGTTGGCTTGTATTTGTCGTTGATGTATGCAGTCAAACGGGGGAGCCAAGGGAGAGGCTGGCGTCTGACTGGAGCCACGCTCTAATAATTGCAGTTACTTGTGTGTCGTTACGGACTCCTCTCCCTTTTTGCTGTGCCCTCTCACTTGTTTCTGTTTTCCCGGTACAAAATTACCCATAATAAATGTGTTTAAATCAATAACTATACAAACCTAATCGCATGATATTGTATTATATGTTTTTTTTCCTCAAATCTACTTCTAGAATTGATCACAGGTCTTTCACTTATATTTGGAAATTATGACCTGTAGGCCTCATTGACCTCATATTAACCAAATAGCTTTTGAGTAAAAATAGCACAACTCATGAATATTTCATACAGTAATTATCACAGGTAATATAATGTGATATTCATCACAGAGTAATTTGTGTTAAATTTTTGCCAGGACATTTGTTTTGAAAGCCTTCAAAAAGGTAAGAAAAAACATCTGGGTGTCCCCGGTCAAAACTGACCCACTTTATAGCTACAGAAAAGGCATACGCCAATACTATTTACACATTAACACTTTACTATATTACTGGACATATGAGTACATAAAAGTAGAGTTATAGAAATAATTGCAGGGATCACTATCAGTCAATCAACAATCAACCATTACATGGTGGTTGAGTGTGTGCTCATGATTGACAATATGTGTTTCTGAGTCAGCCCATTCATTTCCAACATCAAAATGTACAAAAGTGAAATAAAACCTCTCTAATTCAGTGAACATTATCTACAATTATTTTGAGTTAAACTTAACTTTCGACCAGACATAGTAGCAGGATTAAACACCATTCAATATGCCAATCACACTGGAGCAAGTGTGCAGGCTCACTGAAGAGCGGTTGTCCAGTCTTTTCTTGTTCTGTCTTTATATAAGACTGCATTATAGATTCAGTTCTTCAAATGTTGCAATCAAGATCAGAGCCAATCCATGTTTAATGCTGTAACATCTTTATTGTTGTTTTAAAAGAAATAGTGATAAATGCTTTGGTAAAGACCCCGAAAATAACGCAAAAGGAAATTACCAGTACATCCTAGCAGCATAACTCTATTTCAAATCTGGTGATTTCTCTATCCTTGCTAAACTGTTATTGTACGTGAAAACAAAAATTCGTATTCATATGTTAAAAGAGAGAGTTTTAACAAGAGGTTGACAGTTTTTAGAAGTGCGGAAAGGCTAAAGTGAAAAAATTAAAGAAATGTTTTTTGGTTTTAACAGAAATCATATGCTACAAATAAATCAGTTCAGATCAAATCAAAGGTAAATTGAGGAGATTGGGGAGACTGGGGAGACTGGGGACGGTTGCAACACTTTCTGAATTTCTCTGTTACTCAGAGACTAATTGACATACACCAGCCAAACTTGATAAACTTATATTTGTCTTCTAATTACGCATACAATTTAAAGATGACTACATATGAGTTCACAATATTTATTTGGATCGAAGAAGTCAGATGCTGCAATTGTCCCCAACCCTGGGCACAGTTGCAACATGTTAAAAATACATTACATTTCAATAATTAACTTCTGCTTTTTGTCTCAATGAAGATAGTATTCTGAAAATATGTTATGTCTTACAATAATAGTATAGTAATATTTATCTATTTAGTAATGTGTATCAAATAATAGTTATTGAGTTTTGTTTGTTGATGCGTAGAACATAAGCCTACATTGAGTCTATGGGCAGATGTTAAAGATGCAATTAAATGACTGGTGTTTGTTGAAAAAAAACAATTCAAATGTTTACTTGGGTTAACTATCCTTTTGTGTACTCGACAATTATTTGTTTATGTTGCAAGATAATGTCGTGTAGTCAGTTTTGATATGGCTACTATGCTAACCATGTTACTTAGAAGTCAACAAAATTAAGATTCATACTAATTTAGTTTCAATTAATTCATTCAAAAGGTCAGGAAACAATGAAAAAAAAGAACTGTTCATGTTAAAATTACTTTCATACCACCATAAAAATGTTTTTCTAAATAAATGCAGCAACAGATAATGAATGTGTCCACTGTCTTGCTGGTGGGGGGCGGGTCTAATTGAGCATGTGCAGAATGTGTCATCACTCCAGCATGTTTCTGATTGGAGGAATAAGAATTGTTGCAACCATCCCCTGTTGCAACCATCCCCAGTCTACCCTGCTTCATAACATCCATGGCACATCGTTCCAAAGACCCTGGATCCATAAAACACAATCTAGTTCCTGAAGATTCACAAGTGGTTTGGACCATGCTAGATGAAATTGAAAATATCTATATTTCAACTATAGAAGAAAATTTATAATTTTGTAACAAAAATTTATTGTAATCCTACAAGTAGCATACAGAAGGCCCTACATTGAGCACGTTTTTTTTGTTGTCCTAAATAAACACAGTGGTTATTCAGATGAAACAATCCTCCTTGTAGGATCTATACAGAAACACACACCACACAACCAACCTCCCATCAACAGAAAAGATACAGTTAGCAGAATATTGAAATATGGGATATGGGAAAGTGTCTCAGGAGTTTATGATCGGAGGATGCTTGACATGTAGTGGAGCCCTATTCAGGAATAAGTAGTAGTATCTGTATGCGGACATTCTGAAGATAGCTCCACTTTGGGGTCAAATGTCTGAGTTTCAATTAGATAGGGGGCCTAGCTTGCAACACTGCGTTGACAAGTGTGCTTTGGCAAGGCGAACACAGGCCCAGCTTAGAGCACGCCAACCTCTACATTGTCTTCCTAAATCCAACAACATCAGTAGTTAAGATTGTATAATAGCATTTTCTTAAAACAAACTATAACAAAATCATGATAAAAAATGTATCCTCAAAAGTGTATTGTTTAGGTTTCCAATATGAACAAATGGAAATACATCTAGGTAGTTCACTCTACCCAATGAGTTATTGTTGCACCCTTTTTCTGCTTTAAAGTTACTAGAGGCAGTGTAACTGTAGGAGATGATTTTGGTGACCCCTACCGTTTGCTTAGTGTAATTATTTTCCCTAACTGTTGCAAAAAAGACATGCAGAATGCTCGTCGTCACTGCATATCACTAGCACAATCAACAAGTGTACTCCAAGTATGGGCATCTCTTCCTGATTTTGTGACGCACTTCCTTGTGCCATAAAGCAATTCGTCACAGTTTCGCGGGAGAATGTGCCCGCTGGCAGACAAAATTTGTGTTAAATATTGAGACTTCAAGAGGACTGATCTGAACTGCGATATTTTCATTCTCCCATAGACATTACAATGTGCTATCAGAAGAAACATTTTGATAATCCGATAATATAAAAAGGTTGCCTATAGTTGCTTTAATGGAATTGTCCAATCGCAGCGTGTATTAGGTAACAGCAAGAAGATAGCTGGGTGACCGTCTTCTTTGTGTCCCAATTTACTATTCTATAGCGTTATTTAAACAAAAATAAAAAATACACAAACGACATCCAGTTCTGCAACTGTGACCGCAAAAGATTTAAAACATATTTTGGCCAGGCACGGAACAGCAACTCTGTGGCTCTACAATGGCAGCAAGAATAGTAACCAACACAGTAACACACACTACATTAAACATGTAAATAATGAATTCAAGATAACAAGAATGCCAACGAGTTTGTCATGAATACTGAGGTACTGAAGTCATTCTCCCATGTATGAACCATGTGAATCTTACATTTAAAACCTTCATCTTAGCTTCAAGGTAGAATTCTGCTGTTTGACAAGGCAAACCAATGACTGCTAAAGGCAAAAGGACAGCCAAACCATGCGGTTCCCCCCATATGGTAGCCATTTCATTGGCATGAGGACGTCGTCCAGCATGCTGTCTCTGCTGATGGCCATCGGTCATGCTGGTTTTCAGTGTCAACTAAACCATATTTGTTCACCACGAGAGTGGCATTTAGATTAACGTCCCACTTTGTTATGTCACAGTAGCGATGCCTCCCTCTTCTTGAGGGAGGAATATTTGTATCCGAGGCAATGTGGTTTTGTGTCTGGAATGACTCACCTAAGAACACAGGGAGCAGTGGTGCCCTCCACAGAGAAAAAAACAACTAAAGCAGTAAATCACCAACAGATCAGAACATTGAACAGCAGTAAATCACCAACAGATCAGCACATTGAACAGAACAGATGGGACAGTCCAATGAGGTTTCTAGGGTTCTCCTAAAGCAGAAACCATTTCGATAGGTAGTAAAGGTTACACTGAACCTCTGCCCTGTTAAAAGACAACCCACAGGCATACTCGCGCACTTAGCCGTTTTAAACTTTCAAACAGCTTGTGAAAACGTCTGGCCTACAAGTACAGATCTAGGGTCTCTGACCTTTGCCTTTGATTATCTCCATTGTTCCACTCTCAAATTAGTTGAGGTAAACACTACATATAGTCAAACAGGAGCTGTGCTTGAAATGCAATGGCCACGGAAAACAAACTGTAGAAAAGCCTGTAGGTTAAGGCCGAGTAAAGGAATGACTAGACTGGGTATAGTCCTCCGTGTTGGTGCGTCGAAAAGCACTCACTGATCCAACATGGCACAGGCTGTGGTGATTTCAGTTGCACAAGTTCTGTCTGTAGTGAAGACTTTAGTAACAGTAGTTTGACGATTCTGAGGTGGTTATTGTTTTGGCAGCTGCTTTTCCATAAATGTAAAGACATACTTATTGAGGTCTATGATGCAAAACTGAACACATATAAATTGACTAGACTGGTCGGGTATTCTAGGACGGACTGAGAATAGGTTGTAACCATAGGGATCGAACAGTAAAATATTCTATCTCTACAGTTGTATATATATTATAATTTTACAAATAAAACACAGCACAAAAAACATCGAACAATCACATTGAAGTTTGAAATGTGTGTGTAACAGCTATCTATGCTCTAATGTATGTTCTGTTATCCTTACCAAATAGACGGTTTAAAAAAATTTCCAAACGAATGCATTTAAAATATTTTACGTACACACCCCAACCCCACATCAAATGAGATAGACTGCGACACATATTATAAAAATAGCTTTTTTCCTCAACTTGTTTCTCCCAGAAGAAGGATATACATTGATCAGCCACAACATTAAAACCACTGACAGGTGAAGTGAATAATATTGATCATCTCTTTACAATGGCAGTTCTCAAGGGGTGGGATATATAAGGCAGCAAGTGAACTGTCAGTTCTTGAAGTTGATGTGTTGGAGGCAGGAAACATGGACAAGCGTATTGATCCGAGTGACTTCAACAAGAGCCAAATTGTGATAGCTGGACAACGGGGTAAGAGCATTTCCAAAATGGTGGGTAGTGTGGGATGTTCCCGGCATGTTGTGGATATAAACTACCAAAAGTGGTCCAAGGAAGGACAACTGGTGAAGGATTATTGATGTGCGTGGCAAGCATACAATAGGCACGTGAGCGTCAGAACTGGACCATGGAGTAATGGAACAAGGCGACCTGGTCTGATAAATCATGTTTTCTATTACATCATGGGGACGGCCAGACGTGTGTGCATCGTTTACCTGGGGATGAGAAGGCACCAGGATGCACTATGGGAAGAAGGCAAGCCAGTGGAAGCAGTCTTATGCTCTGAGCAATGTTCTGCTGGGAAACCTTGGGTCCTGGCATTCACGTGGATGTTACTTTGACACGTGCCACCGACCTAAACATTGTTGCCAAATTCCCCAGATCTCGATCCAATAGAGCATCTGTGGGATGTGCTGGAACAACAAGTTTGATCCATGGAGACGCAAACTCACAACTTGAAGGTTCTGCTAATAACGTCTTGGTGGCAGATACCACAGGACAGCTTTAGAAGTCTTGTGGAGTCCCAGCCTTCGACGGGTCAGCGCTGTGTTGGTGCGGGGGGGACCTACGCAACATTACGCCGGTGGTTTTAATATTGTGGTTGATCGGTGTAAGTATATAAACAACTTGCACGATGCACAGCTTTTTCCATACCATAAACAAGCACTGGGTAAGAATAAAATGGAGGGAATGCAGGTTTGTAATGTGCAATGCTGGGCATCTTAAGGGGGGCTCTTTCAACCTCTCATTTTAGCACTTCTCTTTCTTTCCATTTCACAATAGCTTCAATACACATGGAACCTCTTACCTTCACATTCCAACTCTGATTGGTTCCCACAAGTTCAAGGAGCCCACAAGGGTGACAATTAGTTGTAGGGTGAGGGGTTAAGGGTCAACATAAAATTAAGTTCATGGCTAGATTGGGCGCAGCAGGAATATTGGGGGGCAGGGGTTTGGAGAAGAGCAGTCTATCTGGAGCTCTGTGTCCACACAGAAGAGCTTGGTGCCAAAAGAGAAGGACTGGCAGGCAAGTGGTCTCTAAATGTGCTGGTGGGCAGAATCCCTACAGGGGTGTCAAGAGAGAAAAGGAACCAGGTCAGTACACTGGACCAACTGATATTGTGGTTTTGTGTGTGGATTGTTATCTTTCTTTTATAAGCAGAATAATGGCACACACATTGCATGCGGGTTTGTGTTTGTGTGTCTGCCTCAGGTTTAAAAGTGTGCCCACGTGCATGGCTAGGACCAGTCCTCACCTTTGCGTAGTGCGTCTCAGATGTGTGTCTCCACGTCCGTGTAGCCCGGCAGCATGTCTCCGTTGGAGCAGCTCTTGGGTACCTCCGCCGCCGTGGAGGGAGGCAGCATTTGGTCAGAGGGTCCCGGGTCCTCTGGCGCCCCCGCCTGGCCACGCTGTTGTCTGCGGTGAACGAGGGGCACGAAGAACAGCACCAGGCCCCCCACCATGGGAGGAACCCCGGCCAGGTAGAAGGCAGTATTGTAGTTTCCAAAGTAGTCACGAAGGAGACCTGCGGGAAACATAGAAGAGGGGAAAAGGGAAATATTGGTTCATCTGACCTCTAAAGCCTACTTATGCTTTTTTTTTTACAGTACTTGGGATGTCTGACTTGAATGCTTTACAGCCTGTATTTCCCTCCTGACCGCTTGATCTGCTACGGAGTATAAATCTCAAAGGGATAACGAGTGCAGGGGGCATTCAAAACCTGCAGTATGTGGCAGGACTGGTACTCTGGCATTCCCCGGTAATAATGTGCACTTTAGCACACGCAGCCCCGAGCAAATATACTGTGTGAACTCGTAGCGGCGTGCTCTACGTGCATCCATAAGAACCAATATTGCATAACCTGCGCAACATGTGGCAACACTTGGTGATGTGCCAGCGCCTGAACTGTGTGCACTATACCCGGGGTGATGCACGCAGCGAGCCAGACAGTTCCAGCTTGAAGCGAGAAAGCAGCTCCACCATAAACACTGACTGGACCCTTTAACAGCGTCTGGCACTGAGGCAGGGAACACATCGTATAGGCAAAGAGGAGCCGTGAGATGGGGTTTCTTTCATGAGTCTCTTTCCCTCCCATTCACCCCTTTTTTCCCCCCGCCCCACTGTGCTCCTGTTCACTAGGCCTTTAACTTTGATCTTCCATAGGCCCTTTGTCCTGTCATTAGGAGGACTGGCTGGATGTAAACTACGTGATGGAGACTAATGCAAACTGCCCATTCACATCGAGCTCATGACGGAAAGGAGATGAGGCTGAGAGAAGGGAAAGAAACCATCTGGAATGGAACGCTAGCAGCGAACGTGTGAGGAGTAACGACACTTCCCCAGATTTACAACCCGGCGAGAGGCTGTTGACCGCCAGCCAAGGAAAGCGCGGGACACAGTCCCCCTGTGAGCAGTGAATGTTTCCCCAAGAGGAGGAGGAGGAGGAGGGGAGTGGGGAGGGGGGGGTCGTGGGTTGAGCTTTACATAACAGGCATGGACGGAGTGCACCAGATGAGAAATACACAGACGAGGTGGACATGGCCGTGGAGCTGAAGAGAAGGTGAAAGAAGGGAAGTGAGGCGGGAGTCACGGAGTAAGTTACAACTTTGTTTAGTTGAAAACGTGGGCCCTAGAATGGAAGGCGAGGGAGGGAGCCGACAGTTAAGAGACCTGACGGGAAGAGAGAGGAGGGGGGGAAAAAAAGGACAAATCCGAGCCCATGGGATGACAGGCCTCGGGTGGACTATGTACTGCCTAAGCAGAGTCTGGCCTGGAGTCTGTCTAGGTGTCCCTCACAAGAGCAATCCCCACCTGATCTCAATTCAGCCTTGAGCGCAATCTGGCTCTGAATAGATCAACTCAGTGAACTCGAGTTCCCTGGGTTCTGTTCTATCTGGTGCAACACCGCACACTGTAGTGCCGCCGCTTTAAAGTGGCTGTTTAGCGTCACCTATTATGGAAGTCAAGTTCTTTTGTTTCTTAACTCATTCAGCAACTGTGGTTTGGTTATTTGTGTTCAATTTGCTTTCACAGTAAACAGATAAATACCAATATCAATAAGAGCAAATAGACATATAGATTTACAAAATAAATGCTATTTCCATGTGGATAACCTGTTATGGATTCTTAAAAGGCCTATATCTTAAACACATATTCACTGACTAAAGCCTTGTTTTTTATCTTTGCAAAATTACTCACAATGCTCATTTAAAAGGATATAAGCTTGCGTTGCCACATTGAAAATAATTTGCTTCTGTAACACAATGAAGAATATTTGAACAGTTACACACTTGGTGCTTCCAATACATTTTAACAACAAGCACTTAAAGGTGATAGCTGTACCTCCTGAGAATGGAATTTATATGTACCTATCAGTTTACTCATGTTTTACAGAGCAGGTTACGAATGTACAAAGCAAACAAGGCGTCTTGATAGGCCCATTTACCTATGTTTAACATGAGCCTTTTCAATGTCATTAGGGGGGGGGGGGCAGGGGCTTACCAGCGATGGGGGTCCGGCAGTCATGGGCAAGGCCATGAGGCCCAGCAGGTAGCCTATGGCCTGCGAGGCCTGCATGGGTCCCACCAGCTCAAAGGCGATCGGCGCCATGATGGTGATGAAGCAGCCGTCGCACAGGCCCAGGAACACACACACCGCCACCAGGCCCTCGAACGCCGTGCACTGGGGGATCATCATGGACATGAGGCCCAGGACCATGAAGGAGGCCACCTGCAGGTGGGGGGGGGGGGGGGGGGGATGACGACACACTTAATGCAAAGAACAAAAAATAAAAGCCTTTGAACAGGCCTGATGAGACCGGATGGTTTCCCAGGAAGTCGAGTAGCCCTCGAGTACAAAGACTTCCTCGCCACGTGAAACAGTACGGAGAAACGGCTTCACTCATTTGCCCGACAGTCAGATACGGCATACCAACTGAGGACTCACTGTGTAGTCTTTCATAGCTGCAATGCACTCAAATGAACCATATATTCAGCTCATACAATGCCCCCTTGAAACCCTGAGCACGTGCTCTCGTTCTGGTTTATTTGATCTAATCTAATCTATTTTCCTATAACCTATCAACATATTGCTCTCCAAAGACGTCCTCTGCCGTGCATTTATAAATAGAAAAGAACATGCAGCAGCGCTCACTGTGCCCTCTCTCCGTTTGAACATGGAATTGCTTCTCCGCCGTATGTGGGTGTAACGCCTTAGCCATTGATCTCAGAGTGCTTCCGACAGCATTAAGCCCCTATGGCAGCTGCGTACAGCTCTTTCAACTGAAAACAGAGTTGACACTTGGGGCGACGCATGTAAGTGTTGATACTGTCTACACGTGAACACAATGGGGGATTTAGGAGGCACCTTGTTGCTGCTGCTACGAGAGGCGCCAGCTTAGACCAGCAATGAGTAGGAGCCCTTCTGAGTCACACACAGGCCACCTCGCCTGTCACTGGCAGACCCAAGGTAAAGTGGCTGGCCGCCGGCGAGAGAACAGAACACGACCTACCGTTCTTACCGCTGAAGGCAATCTGGGCTGAGCGATTAACATAGCGTGGTAACACATGAGTCACTGACACAACTGACACGCTCGTTGTCTCTTCATTTCATCTGCTCGGAGCAACGCCACGAGCCATGCCGACACGGAAAAGACTAATGGGTTAAAAGGCAAGAGCAATGCAGCCATTGTCTAAACTCTGTAAAAAATTGTGTGGCTGCTTGGGGGGGGGGGGGGGGGGGTGTGTGTGTGTGTGTGTGTGTGTGTGTGTGTGTGTAAGAGCAGAGAAAATGCAAAATCTCCCTGACTGAGCCACAAAAGTTCGTACCACCCTACATTTTCTCTCCAGAGATTAGATGTCTCTTAATTCTCTTGTAACGCATCCAATTCCTATCAGCTGGGACAGTATTAGCCAAGAGTACCGACTTCCTACTTCCTACTGCAACAGTGATCTAATAAAGCCGTATCTATATCCGTAATCGCACTGATCAAAGAACCGAAGAATGAGTACTGGTCAACGAGAGCAGTTCACCTAAGTGCCGTTTTGCTTTGATCTACACGATAGCTCCATTCAGCTTAGTTGACGCTCTGCAGCATAAAATGTGAACTAGGGGGGAACAGCAGCGATATAAGGGGGCTCACCTGCAAGTAGACCTTCTGGACTCCAGGGAGAAGGTCGCCCACCTTGCCAAA
The DNA here is from genome assembly GCA_026901105.3 of Galaxias olidus. Classification (NCBI taxonomy): domain Eukaryota; kingdom Metazoa; phylum Chordata; class Actinopteri; order Galaxiiformes; family Galaxiidae; genus Galaxias; species Galaxias olidus. Next base: position 137,750 of record JAPMUY010002311.1, read on the forward strand.
GACGAGGCGCCCCAAACCCGAGGAAGCGCCGATGCACACCAGCAGAACCCACTCCTTCTGGGTGTTCGGGAACTGCTCCTTCACAAAGTTGATCTGGACGAGCGCAAAACGGAAGACACCACACCAGAATTTGAAAATGGACCTGGTCAGCCGGCAAAGGCAAATGATATGGACTGGGGATTCGATTTGGAGCAGGAGCTCACCCAGAGCCTGCTAATCAACAATATATGAACCGTGCGTCGCATACAGTACACCTCTTTGAGTTACACCTCAAGAACCCTCTTAATAAAACAGGATAATACACAATGAGACGCAGCAAAGTGTTCCGCACATGCGGTTTCAGAGGCAATTTCTCGGAAAAGATAGCTTCACCATCGTGCTCGTGTGTGAAGGCTGCCGTGAAGGCTGAGACACTCTAGACTGCAGAGTGCAGACCCCTAGGCAAAAAAGAGTGGCTCTGGAGCCTTTAAGTCAGGTAACAAAATTCTATTTATTCCATTCCAGATAAGACCCTACGAAGCAAAAATCACTTGAAGCTTTTCTGTAACTTGGAGATAATAATGACATTTTTTGATCAATTATTTCACATGCTTTTCTTCCACACTGAGGCCATTGATCTCGATGTGCTCTTGGGCAAGTGTATTTTGGGAAAGCGAGGGGAACTCTTGTCCAGGCTATATTGTCAAAAACCAGGCAGGGAACAACAAAATGTCCTTGACCCCATCCTCTCTGGGAGGAGACCTGGAAGCAGAAGGATGGCGCTATAGGTCGGTGGTTTCCCTTCTCCCCGGCCCTCCACACCTGAAGCTAATCCAAAACATAAAAGGGGTCCTGTGAAGTCTTTTCCCCAGCAGACGCACTCCGGCTCACAATATTTGCTCTGCTTTGAACAACTCAATGGCCATAGGACAGACTAGCTTAGGAACCCAGAGGGGTTGGCCGTAAAGGAACCGATTCCATGAGGTAAGGGAGGAGGGGAGGCAGGTCACAACAAAGACCGGGGCGTTGTTTACATCTGGGGCTCGGCCTGAAACAACAGTTGAACGGCTGGGGGGTGGGTGGGGGGGTTGGAGGGTTTAAAAGAGGCCAGAGGGGCTCGACCGAAACACCAGCCGTCTGGAGGAAATGCCTTGAGTTTCACACTGTGTCTCGTACGCCCTCTTCCGTATCCTCCTCCAGTCAACTTTTGCCATCACGTCCCTCTCCTTTTCATTCTCCTCTTCGTAACGGTCACTCTTGAAATCACATTTTCCAACATTCTTCTTCTCTAGGTTTCCCTGCTCTCACCAATACATTTTATGTAACATAAAAATGTTGCCTGCTGTAATTGTTTGCTGCCACTTGTATAAGGTAATACTTATAATACTATAAATATTATAAATTACAACCATGTCAATGGTTAGATGGCCACTTAATGTTCTGACATACTGTTCATAAAAGGGGACTTACATTACCAAAGGCTAAGCAATATCTCACACATTGCTGAAATGCACACCTCTTCACTTTCATGCCACCTCAGAAGATGACATTGGGAGAGTAATATTTAGGTCAACTGATAAAAATAAAAACAGGTAACGCTTAGCTAAAAGACAAGGTCTCATCGTAGGAGTAGACTCTGAGTTCGGGGTACTACCGTGATACCCAGGACTTACCAGGTGAATGTAGGGCACAAAGTAACCCAACACCGCCGTGGCCACTCCAAACGCCCACACCCTATAGGTGACGACGTGGAACACCCGTAGGTTGAAGTACTTCCGGATCTGAGCCAGGCCTTTGCTCCAACGGCTTCCCCGCTGGGCTTGAGCCCCTGCGGGGTCTGGGGGTGGTGGAGGTCCCATACCACAGCCCCGGGGGAGCAGGGGCTTAAAGGTAAGTGCCAGCAGGGCCTGGACCAGCATAAAGAGGCTGAGGATCTGGAAAGCTCTGCTGAGGCCCAGGGGTTCCACCACGGTCTTGAGGAGCACCGGGAGGCCCATGGAGAACAGGCTGGAGCCGGCCGTGACCACGCCGTTGGCCAGGCCCAGCCGGCGCCGGAAGTAGTGGCCCAGGATGACCAGCGACGGCTGGAAGGCAAAGGAGGAGCCGCAGCCAAACAATATGCCGTAAGTGAAGTATCGTAGGCCCAAGGAGCTGGAGGTAAGACCAGTAGAGGTGAAATTGCACAGCAGAGACTTAAATAAATAACACATTTTTGTTTATCTTATATCAGGCATTGTTGTTGAAATTCAATTATTTGACACACAAATAAATTGGAGATGCACAGTGAATTTTTGGTTTGTGCTGGAACATAACATAGGTTTGTTAAAATGTTCATGTGATTTTGGAGGGCAGTCAGAACGTGTTTCTTACGTGGCGAAGGCACTGCTGAGCAATCCAATGAAGGCCACGGTGGCTCCGCCCACAGCGGTTTTCCTGCAGCCAAAGTGGTCGGTGAACATACTGACCACCGGCGAGCAGAAGAAGATCATGCCCATTGCCAGGGCCCCCACCCAGGCTACAGAAAGGCGGGAAGGGGCACAGGGTTAGGGGAGAAGGAAAGACCAATGAGGGAAAGTCAAGTAAAAAAACAAAAAGAGGTTGAAAATGTTAATATTCTATCATATGATAACATTTCTCAAATCACAACAATGGGTCTTTATGGTTCACGCATTAAAAGCTACGTAGCTTCTTTCACTAACATCCGAGAACCTTTGGCTAATTTGCTCACTTACTCATTTACCCCCAAAATATGATGACGCATCATGAATTTACTGCCGACATAGGCATTTATAGTGAGAATACATTTAATTTGTATCGGCTTCGAGCTAGATATATCACTGTCCTCCCACTGTCCTCCACAGTTCACTGTCCTCCCACAGCCTGGATAAACCCTGTGCCCTGGGCTGGTCCCCAGACATGGCCAAAGGTTTACTGATTGCGGCGCAGTCTGATCTGGGTCTAGATAGACCAAACCGGTAGGTTAATGAACCAGTGGCTGTTGGAGGGCTAGTTACATATTCCTCACAAAGGAAGCAAAGGAGCAGACCTACAGGCAAAGGCACACACACACACACACACACACACAGGTTGGTAGGGAGATGAGAGCAGCCTCTAATGCTGTTTTTGGCAGGCAGGCAGTGTTCCACCCCCTGGCCAGAGCAGCAGGCAAGCAGGAATGAAGATGTATGTTTGTCTACCTAGTGGGAGCAATGGAACACAGGTTGGGCTGTATACCATGACCATACACAATGTACAGAACCGCTTTGTGACCAAAGACGAAAGCCAAATGTTTCTATAGGCTTTAGGGAGTAAATGGCGCCTTTTCTAGTATTTTTATACCTCAGTGGGTGTTTTATATTTCCATGTCTCTCAGCCTGGGATGTGGTTCAGGGGTGAGGCACATACACACACATATTTGAACATGTATGTATTTGGGTCAATGTCAACTTTTTTATGTCCTGATCAATTCCCATCTAAATATAAAAGCAAATATGCACATACAATTGATGCACAGCTTTTAGAAGGTCACCAAAGAGATTATATGTGCCTTTTGGAGACACTGAGACTAGAAGTTTTGTGTTTAAGTCATAACATTAAGTCATGTCTTAAGTTTCCTGCGTACGTGTCTTTAGATATGCTGATTATGAACATGTGATCCATCTTGTCCAATGAAATGATTGTTTATCTTATAGACCCATATACTCATTAGAACCTTGTCAACTAATCAGAACTTACTATGTTGTTAGACTGATCTGACTGTAGTATTTTCTCTGTGTACAGACTCTGACTCAGACTCTGTAGTCATCAATAAAATTGTACTTGATCTTTTCATGGTTTCTCCCTCTCATTAATTGGTTATTTTCTGTCATAGATTAAAATTATCCATTACAATTGGCGACGAGGATGAGGATGGATATCTCCTTGGCGTGTCTCCACAGGGCTGGCTAGCTGCAGGCTGACTCCAGGAAGGAGAAAGACGCCTGCGGAGCCTGTGGGGAGATGACTGGATACTCCATAAAACGAACTTAGAGGTGAGATTCCAAAAACAAAAGAATCATGTACTAAATTATCTAGATAACAAGTGGGAATACTTCACCCCATGGGAGCTTGTCTCTTTAGGCCAGAGCCTAGAAGTAGCCGGAGAACTAACTAATCTCTGGGGACCGTAGTAGTAGTAGTCCAGTTGTGGTGGTTAACTGCAACATATTGTAGCTGGGGAATTAACCAATCTCCGGGGGCTGTGGTAGTCCGTGGCCCAGTGCCAACTAGTGGTATTCGAGAGTATACTGAGAGAAGTAATAAATCTCTGTCGTGGGGTTTCACCGCCGAGAAACCTAGTTAGGTAGAGGCTTAACTAAAATAGAGCTTAACTATAAATAAGATGAAAGGTAAAAGGTAGATGCGTGACTACATAGATGTCTTACCCAAAAAAGGTCCATTTTGGATAAAATTGGATTTGTGGATTTGTCTGCATACTGAATCAACACAGAGTATTAGAATTCTTGGGGAGTTAGAATTCTTGGGGGAAACCTAATTTCGGTGTGTGTGTGTGTGCGTGTGTGTTAACTGAGTGTTAAGCTTGTCCTGTGACAAAGTCCCCAGGTCGAATCAACGGAGAGCCATGGGAAACAGACAGACAAAGGCGGTTCCTAAATTGGACAGTCCTTTGACTAGTCCTATTGCGATGGTGGCCCAGAGGATGGGTGAGAGTAACATCTTGTGGAACAAGTGAAAGGGAGGAGAGTTTCCTCTCCAGGGAACGCTCAGTGTAGCCTTTACAGGGATTTACAGGCAGGGAAGAAAGAAATGTTGAAGTTGGGCTATCTTTATGAGGGTAAAGAATACGTTGGGGTAGAGGTTTCTCTCACTCCATCACAAGAAGCTGTGTATTGCATGCGAGATTCAGTGCCACACATAGCCCTGTTTGAACAGCCTGATGTGTTTTGGGACAATAGTGCTTCATGGATCACAGAGATGAAAAAATGTATTTCCAAAATGTAAGGGATTGGAAAGAGGGAGAGGGACAAGATTTTTCCCTCAGCTCAATGTTTTCGTTTCGAGTTGAAAACAGAGATAGCCACTGTGCGCAGTGGCGGTCTGGCAACTTTTCAAAGATCCACACAGTTGGTCTCTTCCTCACTTGGTTTAACAATGGAGGAACAGGCCCTTGTCTCTCAAGTACCTGAAAAACTATGGGCGAGAGACAAGTATGATGTGGGATTGATAAAGGGGGCGCGACCTTTGGTTATCAAACCTAAGAGCACTTTTAGGCCTAAAAGAGCAAAATTTCCCCTTAAAAGGAGGCGGAAGAAGGCATTCGTCCAATCCATGAGGCTTTAGTTAAGAGTGGGGTAGTCGTCCCGGCTCCTGATTCTCCCTGTAATTCACCTATATTCCCATTGAAAAAGTCAACTGGAGGTTGGCGTTTCATTCATGATCTCCGCCTGGTAAATGAGTCTGTCTTCCAAGAGCACCTGTTGTTCCTAATCCAGTAACCATTTTGTCTCAGGTACCACCGGAGACACAGTGGTTCAGCGCGATTGACCTCACAAATGCTTTTTATAGTGTCCCCATAGACCCCAATTCACAATTTTGGTTGACATATACATTTAGGGGACATAAGTACAAATTCACACGAATGGCTATGGGTTATGTTGGGAGTCCTGCTGTGTTTTCTGAAGAACTATAAAGGAATCTAGAAGGCTGGATTCCCAGCAAAGGTACTGTGTTGATTTTCTGTTAATCTGCTGGAAAACTGAGGAGATTTGCATGCAGATACTGTGTCTTTGTTAAAATATCTTGCAGAGAATGGACACAAGGCGGCAAAGTCAAAACTCCAGTGGGTAAGAAAGAAAAGTCACATATCTAGGTCATAGGTGACCCTGTAAGGCCGCAGTTTGAATAATAATCTACTGTTGGCTATTCAGCAAATTCCTAAATCTGTAAACAAAAGCAAAAGATATGCCTGTTAGGGGTAGCTAAGGACTATGTAGCTAACGCAACCAGATCTGTTAAGCTGGACTCCGAATGGAGAACAGTACTTGTGTACACCCAAGAATCTTTGCTAGCATCTTTTTCCCTGTCTGGGATGACATAACCATAACAAACTTTTTTCTCTTTATGTCTCAGAGAGAGACAGCTTCATGTGTGTAGTTCTTACACAGGAACATAGAGGAAAGCAGATTTCAATGGGTTATTACTCAAAAGGCTTGGATGCTGTGGCTCGAAGTCTCATTCCATGTCTGCGTTCTGTGGTTTGTATGTCCCGCTTGATGTTACATTTCACACGCAGTACATGCACTGTTTTTGCAAGCCAAGACAGCATTTATTCACAGATTGCATTCTCACGGTATCAAAATGTCTGCTGACGATCGTACATGCTAATCTAGAGTGCTGCATCGCACTGTTATTTCATCTACTCTTAATGCCGTCTCTTTCATAGAGGGAGATCCTTATGATTGGGCAAAGGTAATGGAGTTCTCATGTGAACTGAGACCGGATCTCACTGACATTGCTTATGAGAATGCTGATAATCTGTTCTTTGTTGATGGTTCAGTGCAGCGCTTACAGAAAGGGTGAGCCTATGGACCAATCACTCACAACGAGACCGGAGAGTGGACGCTGGTCATCTTTTGCCAGAAGAGGCTGAGTTGGATGCGTTCACTCGAGCGTGTGGACTCTCTTTGGGTAAAACACTTGTCGTTATACAAATTTATGCCATGTCTATGCTGGTCATATAACTTTAATTCCTTATGGAGTCAGAGGGTTTTTTCACCTCTACTGGGAAGCCAGTGGGCAATCATGCCCTTGTGAAAAAACGTATTAGCTGCCATTCAACTTTCTGCCTTATCAGCTCTACCCATTTGCTCTCCAGGATGTCTCCTTGCTTCAACAAGGGGCTGACGCTCCAAAGGGAGGGGGGTTAGAAAGGGAAGTCATGACATTGGGAGAGCCCAACCACCCCGAAATGCCCATAGTATGTGTATAATTGATAAATTATAGGAAAGCTGACATTTAAATTGTCAAATATTAGTAGAAAGCCATACTTCTTGAGGTTTCATTACGTAACAAATTCATTTGAAGACTTATGATATTTGCGTACATTTTTGGGTATTGTTTCTGAGTCAGACGGATTTAGTTTGAGAGTGCCAGAGTTGTTTTATGTTTAGTTTGAACACAATCAGATGTCACCACTATCTGTTTGTGTTTGACAAAAGGGAACATTCGGCCATGGGTCGTTTTGATTTGTCTACAGTGAGTGTTTTATTTTCATGTAAAACTGAACCGCAGGCTTACTAAGAATATACATTGATGAAATAATAGCCAAAAGGTTCTTATATGTCACTAATAAGTGTCTTTTTGCTTTCTTCTCTCAAGCTAGAAGGAAGTTAAGCCTCTGGACATCTGGGACTTCATCAATCCTGGGCTTCCAGAAATGCCTGTTATTTTTGAAGGTGTGCTATTTAGCACTATTTACAAGAATTATCGGAGGCAAGTTGCCATAAGTTAATTGAAAATCCAAATTAACTACTTTGGTTTGCTTAAAATTGGAATAAGATATACTCATGCCTACGTGTCACCGACTCCTCTCTGTATTGGAACTGGTGGGTGCACACTCCTTTTCCGGAAATAGAGACGAGTCCAGACTTTAACCAGGCTAAGAGTACAACAAATTGTGACTGAATAATGCTAATTTGAGTCTCCCTGAAGGAGAATGAAATTGCTGCAAGGGTCAAGAATATTGGTGTAAAACCATTTTCATGTCAGTGCCTATACTGGGTTGTGTAGCTTTGTGTTTCTTGTCTTTGGTTTTCAGAAGCTTTTACAGCCTCTTCAGAAGCCATTGTATCTGTGAGTAATTATACATCACAAGTTTTAATATTCAGGCTGATATTGATATTAATTGTCTGTTTTGATGCATCCACTTGTTCAGTTCTGTACTATTGTGACTTAAGTTACAAATCAGATTATAGAGGGAGCTGAAATAAGCCTCTGAGTCTTGGACTTTGGACTGTCCATTATGGCTCTGATTCTCCTCTGCCACACCATTGAGGAGCTATGGAAATAGGAGCACCAGCTAATGGAAATATCCTTTTTACAAGTTCTCAGTTCTTCTCAACGTTCTGGACAAACACGACGGCTGAGTACTGTTTTGTCATTTTGACAAATTCACAATTGTTTTCTGATTTTGATTACATATAGTGTCTTAAGAACTAATATTGAATCAAAGGGGAGTATATATATATATATATATATACATTGCATCATTAGAAACAATTTTTTATGTGTTTGAACTCATCTGTATGCTTGTGCTAGGCACATCTTCTGTTGAGCTGTTGAACGCAACGATTACTGCCACACTACTTGTTTGGTTCCTCCTGTATGCTTGGTTTTCTGTTCCTGATTAGGAGAAACATTCCCAGTGGACGCAGGCAGTGGGAGAAGTTCCACAGAGGGGACAGGGAGGTCCAACCCGAATACATTAAACCACGACAATGAAGGAGACATTGGAAATCATTTCCATGGATTAGACCATGTTGAACTATTGCATTTTCTCAAGACTTTCCATTTCCAGGCTGGTGAGACACAGCAGGCTATACCAGTGCCACAAACATCAACAAAGATGCTGGGACTGGTGAAGCAGTTCGGGCACAAAAGGGGACACTCCGAGGTAGACGGGACTTGTTAACAACCAACACAGCGTAAAGAGGCCAAAGAGGCCAATTGCTGGGTTCACCTGTCCCACTGCGAACAACTCTGGTGTCCAGAAGGTCAAACACCCGAGACAGAAGGAACATCCAGCCCCAGCATGGAGGACTGAGATGGGTAGTATTATCTATGAAAGTGTCTTGTGTTTTTCATTCTCTGTTCTCTGATTCCAGGAGAGAGTTCTCTCCTGCAGCTGGCGTCTTGAGGCCATGAGACACTACCGCCACCGATTGGTGACGCTGTTCCTGGGACAATAAATAAAGAGATCCGTAGGGTTCACTCCAAGAGAGCTGAGAAAGATCGACTGGCTGAAAAGATCTTGAAGATTACTGCCTACGGGCGGCAATCACAACGAGGTTTCTAACCTCTGCCAGACCTCATACACATGCACACACACAAACCTTTTCTCCCCTTTTCATGACATTTCACTCAAGTTTGATGTGACCCAGTGACAATCATTGAGTCACCACGCACTCAGAGACTGTTCCAGATGCCAACAAGCGAAAGCAAGGACACGCACGATTAGAGAGACAATCTCAGGGCAGCGTGATCTAAAATTGGGACAGGACATGTTCATTGTTTACAAGAAGGAATCATGTGTTGTTGTTGCTCTTTTTCCTAGGATATTTCGTGTGTGTTGAAGTTCACTATATTCGAGTTGGTGGTAAAATATCTTCATCTACATCTATATCTATACACATACTGAGAAATCTGTTAAGGTGCCTATACAGGAGGTTTGTGAAGCCTTGGCCATACACATGTTCTTGATTCTGAATGTCATTCACACGATTTGAATAAGTCCCTGTGATAATGCAATTTGCTGTTGTGCTAATCATAGGTTTCCTCTGCTGTGTCTGTCTGGTGGCCTGTGTCAAAGCACTCATGGGCCGCCTTTCAGGAGCAGCAGTTCAGGCAACACTTGTCCTCCCTAGCAAGGAGGATCCAGCATTCAGGAGGGGAATTCACCCATTTCTGACTGATGGTTTTGACATATTGGATAACTGATATGTTTCTGGGACTAGTATGCCACGCCGAATTGATGATGTCAAGATTGTCTATGATTGGAGGTCGGGGTGTTGCATTTTTTCCCCAAAAGGGTTTTTGCTGCCCCTTCGGTCTGTGGATACTAGTTTCTTTTTCTTTTATTTTCTTCTCCTTTTTTTCTTTTATCTTTTTCTTTTGATTGATTACTTTGAAATTTATAAAATTGTCTGATTCAGTACTTTGAAATTACTAAGACTGTTTTGATTGATACTCATGTTGCATATTTTGATTTTAATATCTAATCTCTGTATTCCGGTCAAGGTGGGGCCGTCGCCATGATCTTCCCCTCAGAGACCTGCAGAGTTGAACCACTTCCCCTCACGTCAGTAGGGTTTTTTGACCCTGTGACACAACACCTGGTGTCCATGCAAATTTGTCTTGTATTGTTGAAGTGTGAGATTTTTTGTATTCTCAAAGGGAGGAATGTTGTGGCCAAATTTGGGCATCCTAGCGGATGTTCCGGCCTGGGATGTGGTTCAGGGGTGAGGGGACGGTCAGAGCGAAGGCCAGGTCACCAAAGAGATAATATGTGCCTTTTGGAGACACTGAGACTAGAAGTTTTGTGTTTAAGTCATAACATTAAGTCATGTCTTAAGTTTCCTGCGTACGTGTCTTTAGATATGCTGATTATGAACATGTGATCCATCTTGTCCAATGAAATGATTGTTTATCTTATAGACCCATATACTCATTAGAACATTGTCAACTAAGCAGAACTTACTATGTTGTTAGACTGATCTGACTGTGGTATTTTCTCTGTGTACAGACTCTGACTCAGACTCTGTAGTCATCAATAAAATTGTACTTGATCTTTTAATGGTTTCTCCCTCTCTCAGAAGAAGTGAAAAGGTTGGTAATGATCTTACAAATGTTTGTAAACTTGTATCTTTATGGTCTCACTCACCAATGTCACATGGTGACCTTTAGAAAATGATGAAAATAAACGTTATCCACAGAAACGTTATTTAGTTGAAAATCTGTAAGTGTAATTTCAGTTCAACTGTACGCATATCTTTTAAACCAATCACCTGCAGTGTTTGAATTTCTCTAGGGAACCTATAGGGAATGTTTAAATAATAAATTATTGGATGGAACAACATTTTATTTTAATAATTTGTATAGTATTCACAGTATTGTTATTATTGATATCATGCTTGAAGTGTTTTATAAAAGTTTGTATGCATAAACAAATAAATTAACATTTTCACACTGATGCCACTGTTACAAAACAGAGCACACTTGAAAAATAGTATGGGTTTCTATACAGTAGGATCATATGAAAGGAATCAGACAAAGTGAAAAACCGTACTATTAAGGATGGCTATATCTACCATCAAATGCCCTGAAGGCATTCGGGTTCAACAAAGTCCCTGTTCTGTGCACTATGAACTAACAGAATTACCTACAGAATTCCACCAAGGATAGCACAAGGCCATACTCTCTACAAATGGACACTTGATCTGATTCAAAAGGGTTTGAGGCCAATTGCTTTGGAGAAACGCCCAGAAACCGAAGAGTGGAAAGAGTCGCAACAACAGAGGAATTGTGTGCACTGGGTAGACAAATAGTACAAAAGCTAAACACAACAGCCAAACACACAAGGAGATATGTGTTTCCATAGCCATTTGAAAACAAGGTAGCAGGGTTTTTTATCATCTAAGTTATGTTTTTCTAGAAAATGTTTTTGTTTATCTTTATTTTTGCAGAAGGAGATCATACTAAGGCAAAGTCTCATTTAAAGAGGAACCTTGTGATCTAAAATATCACTCTTGACTTACCATAGTGTGTGAGACAGTTGCAGTTTATTAGATTAGCTAGTAGGGTTGTTTTTATTCAGGATTGCTATATATAGCCTACTGTATATAAATTGCATTTATGCAATCCTATATAAATGGCCACCTTAATGCTTTGGTCCACATTCTTGGCTTGGGTGTTAAGAGCAGCATATTTTTTTGGGGTTCATAAGCATTGAGTACAAGTCTGAAGTCCACTAGTGATTTTGAAACAGCTTTAAAACCAGCTTGCACCTGTTTGTGCCTAAATTAATCAGGAGGCTGATAGGTTAAAACTGATCAGGAGCACACAAATGGATCTCAGAGTAGTCGTCTGTTGATCCAGCATCACACATACAATCATAGCCTAAGCTCCGAGACTGAGACATGACTGAAAATCTGTTAGATGTGTTTATTTCACTGTCAAAATATTTCAGTTCATTCAGTAGAATGGTGTGATTGACCATATTAAAGACCTTTGATCGGTCCATAAATAATCTTTTACAAACATTGTTTCTGCATCTATAGTGTTATGACCTCCTTTAAAGCCTGACTAGAACATTACAACAATTGTCATACAGAAAGGATATGATATATTCTGCAATCAATAGCAATAAGCATCACTTCTCTTATGAACTGGCAGGACACTCGTTATACTGCTTATTCATTAGAGGAACAAAATGTAGTTTGGGGAAGGATACGTTGATAAAGGACTTTCTCTCTTTTCACCATCTTCTTATAGTCCAATCTAGTATGTTGGTTTTGTAAAAAACCTTGCTCAAAATTAGAGCTGAGCTATCTAAATAGCAGCTGTTTGTCTTATCTTTGAATGTGCAGGCACATCAGTTAAGTGCAATAAGCAGACTCATTTGTCAAGTTCAAGCCTTGTACACTAACCCAGTCGACTTCTGGGCTGAATGAACTTGAGATGAGCTGATGGGTAAAAGGAATGGATGAAGAGATAAATGGAGAGAGAGAGAGAGAGAGAGAGAGAGAAGCCACGTGGAGGGAGGAACTAAACAGTCCATAAACCAGCTTGAAAAAACGACGATGACAGGCGACGTATTGGAGAGGCTGACATACCCTTGAGCCACCTAGCCAATGGCATTTTGTTTAATCGTCTCTCAGCTGGCTCTTCAGGAAGCCCTACTGTACCCCTGCTCTTACCCCACCATGGCTTTAAACTGTGTACACTGTAATCCCCCTCTTTATAGCCTCCTTCCTCTCTCCTCAGACATACACTCATTACAGGGAATTAGGCCTGAGCACTGCAAAACAAAAGAAAGAGGCTGAGGGAGTGGATGGAGCGCTGAGAGTCTCTCCAGGAGTGGGTTGTGGGCATGGTGACAGACGCACACTGACAGAGACAGAGAGAGAGAGAGAGAGAGAGAGAGAGAGAGATCATATGTCGGGGTATTTGCTATTTAGGGAACGTGGAAACTGCTCTCAGGCCTGAGCAAAAGTGTTCAACTGCATATGATCAGTATGTACTGTATGTGTGTATGCATGCACGTACCTGATGCATGTGCATCTGGATTTCGCATTAGTAGAGGAAGACGAACACCCTTGCCGGCTCAGAGAACAATCCACTTTGACAGGTAGACATGCTAGACAAGTCAACAAAGCCGTCTACCTTCATGAAAACTCAACAAGCCAACAAAGCCGTCTACCTTCATGAAAACTCAACAAGCCAACAACGATCTCATTGGATCTCACCCTGGGTAATTGTCAACATCCCTAAAGTCCCCCTCTAGAGTTTCATAGAACAAAGGCCTCTGATCGGATTGACCTAATTTCCCTGCCTCGTTGAATGCCAAGCATACCACATTGTTCCATAAGGCTTGGATTACTGCAGTAGCTGAGCGATTTCAGTGAGATTTGTCAAGGCAGAGCAAAGCAACCCTGGACAACGTGTTGTCCCAAACCAGGAACTTGTTCCCCATTACCCAGTAGAACCAGATATCCTTCGTAGCAACACAGAAGTATTTGAGATAATTTGTGATGTACTCTTATAGATGAAACCTATGAAACGCCCCAAAAAAGTACAAAACATGTGTTCCTCCCCTAACAAGAGCTTTTTTTATTTTTTGGTATCAAAACTGTAAGCTTGTTTTCTTACCAAATTAAATGTGAAACCATTGGATCCTTAAAGGGTACCAGTTGGCAGTTTGGAGAAGATGTCTTTACAAAAAGTGTTTGGCCTACAAAAAGTATTCGGGTGATGTCATAATGGGTTCAAAATGGCGGTTAAGATCGGTTTTGGTGAAAGAACCATGGTAATGGTAATATAAGATCCAATTTGGTAGATAAGGGGTCACCACATTTGTCTGAGTTACATGTTCCGTCTGCTTAAAGGATTCCTATCAATCTAGTCAGATGAGTCATGGGAGCATTTTTGATCAACATGATTATTAGAGTACCTTCCTTACAGTCAATAGCAAAACCACCTAGAATATTTCGGAGGTGCTTGTGTAGATGCTCTGGGTATTATAAAGGTTATAATAATAATAATAATAATAATAATAGAGCTGACATAAAAGAAACACATAAATATGTGTCTTCGTTTAGGGGGGGTTATGCCACCACACCTAAATGCTATGGTAACGTTGATCTGGTCCACTATTCAACCTGGGCCTGCCGTCCTCCCTTCTCCAAATATGACCCATGCAGTACTTTTCCACTAAGGAGGACCCTCTCAGGGTGGCTTCTTCAAGGTCCCTGCATGGTGGGAGGCTGCGCTGGACAAAAGCTGGCCTAGCTAAGCCTTTCTGCCCTGTTCAGTACTGAGGAGGGATCAGACTCCAGCCCACTAATCTAATCCCTTCTGATATCAGAACAGGGGACAGCCCTTTTCAGAGATTGAAAATCAAGGACCTCCTGGAGCCACAGCTAAGCCTCCCTGAATGGTCCTGAACAAAACAGGGGACTGGGAAAGCAGTACCGACACAAATCACGTAAATGAAAAAGTATTTTCCAGTCCATTTAAATTCCCATTCCCATTCCATATAATTGAGGGGTTTTAGAAATCTCCCTGCTGAATGTTTAGTTCTCTGAGAAATTGGTAGGCCAATTCCCTTTTTTTGGGGGGGAAATCTGTGTAACATCTCTGCCTATGACTTTTTAGGCTGTTATGATGAGTCTTTGGATTTTGAACTGAAGACTTAAGACTAAACTACCGCATTTAAAATGGCCTTGATGGGACAGAGTATTTGGTTCAGCAGGCAAACCATGTCTAACTCATGCTGGTATCCCTTGGTGGAACTCGTTAAGAACTGTTGTACAATCCAAACCCTAGCCCTAATCCCCGACAGAAACAGAATCCACCTGACCAGACATCGGTGCTTAGGAATACGTTGTGTTGCCCATTTCTACATACGTTTGTCCAGTTCCAAGATTGTCTTTGATTCTTTGCAGGCCATCTCCAACAGATCGTATCAGGCGCTGTACATCTAAACCTACTTCAGTTTGATAGCTTGGCGGTGTAAATTAAACCTCAGCCCTCTGCCCTCTGACATACTATCTTGTGAGATAATATATTGAGGGAGAAATACATAAATATTTTACCTTGGTCTATAAAATAATGAGCAAATCTTTTGAGCATGACTAATATGTATTGAAAAGGTTGATCTTGGCAAAAGTGAACATGTGTACCAAGTATTATCTCTCAGTTAAAAAAACTTTTTCCAAGTTTAATAACATTAACCTGCTTGTCACAACCTTAAATTAAGCTTAAGATCAAGAATGTAAGCATTTTGGGGAGCGAGCATTTTCTAGGGCAGCACCTAAATTATGGAACTCTCTCCCTCCTTTAATTCGGAATTCCAACTCGCTTTTAATCTTTCAAACCCACCTTAAAACCTATCTTTTCACACTAGCATACCCTAGTTAACTCTGTTTATAATCTGGTCCCTTTCTTTTACTGATACTATCCATTTGCCTACTTATAGTTATAACTGTTGTTGCTGTCTGTCTGTTACACTATTTCTGTCTAATTGTTTATTTTTGTCATGTTATCTATGCTGATGCTGTGAAGCAACTTTTGGTGTTAGAAAAGCGCTATATAAATAAAATGAATTATTATTATTATTATTATTATTATTATTAAATTGTTAAGCAACTTAATATGGTGAATTACATTTTGTATAGTAAAAACTTGTTTTATGTAAGAATTCAGATGCTGTTTACAAATATGGTATCATTCTAGCTAGATCATGATCACTCACAGAGCTTTGAGTAGTGTAAAACATTCCCCAATAGTTGTGATGTGATCATTACAGGGGCTATGTTGCCTTGTTTACATCGCTCCTGATTGGTTAGTGTGGTGGGGCGCCGGGAGAATTTTGAGATGACAAATACAAGGTTTGGGACAGGACAGTGATAGGCAGCGCGATTTTCTGAGAGGTTACAGCATTGAATTTATTAATAGCAACAGAAATGTAAAAATGTAGATGACATTTTTTTATTATAACTTGACAAATGCAGCTTTAAAAAGCACCGGTTAGCAGGTATGACCCTGCTAGACATACTCACCCACTCTAAACTGTGTTGTGTGGTCGTTGGGATTCGCGTGGTCTTTCACCAGCATCATGTGGAGGATGCCAAAAGAATTCTGGATTCCGAAGATCGAACCATTACACCACGTTGCTGCGACAACAACTAGCCAACCGAACCCGCCCTCAGGTGGCACGAATCCCGCATGGGCACCCATGGGGTCTGTGGGTTGAACGTCGGAACAAGGGGACAAGGTAGGCTTACACCCGTCATCAATTAGCTGGACTGTACTCTCCTCGTGTCCAACTTTACACTCGTTGTCCTCCACCTTGTCAGTGTTCTCAGGGAGATTCTCCTGGTTTTGGAGAGTACCAATCTGTTCCATCTCAGAATCTACAATCTTTTCGGTTGGAGGGGTGGATGTATCGGTCAGGTTGTCGATCCCGTTGACCCCCATCGTTTCTTTAGTCGGGGGGGGTTAGCGTAAAGCTCCAGATTTGTTATGCCACATGCATATAAAACCTAGTGGATAGACAAGGGTAAATACACATATAGCCTGATAATCTATTTACCTAACTTGATTGGTGGATCAACAAGCACGCGCAAAATCTTTCCTTCAGCAAGATTGTGTCCAAAATCAGCCCATCAACTCGAAACAACAATTCGGTAGCATGCAGGCAGGCATGATATAATGTGGCAACAGCTACAACCTAGCAAGTCCCATGTTCCATTATAGCTTGTAGCATTTAAGTGCTTTTGCAATATAGCCTTCTTTGTATTTCCGGAGACGATTGGTATGCGTAAAGTATTATACTTTCCGGATTTAATTTATCAACCTGTGAAAGCTGCTCAAACTCGGTCTGATTTCATCCCGGCGCAAAGTCGCTGTCCATCTGTGGTCCACATCCCTTGATCTGTAACTAAACTGTTGGCTCCGCCTTTGTCAGCTGTTAAATGTTTAAACCTTGCTCAGAGGAGGTTTACGTGAAATAACTATGTAGATCACCAAGATTGTCGTCCACTCGTCGCTGTGTATCGACAAAAAAAATCTTCATTCAACAGCTTGCCTCCTCGGACCTCCACCGCTAGTCCGGCTAAATACAGTGGTGGGAAGCATTTGAAATTTCTGAAACGCTGAAGATTCGACTAGGCGAAATAACACGAGTGAATCCCCACCCCTTCTGGCGTGGTGCCAATCCTTTATGGAAGCGCTGAACTAAATAGGTCTACAAATGACGTTCAGAAATAGAAAATAAAAATTGAGCTCAATCGTAAATGGCGATTGTCAACATTGCCGACAGGGTTACACAGGCATCTTGAGATTCAAGCTGCTGTTCCATCCAAGCCGCTAAATGTAACAACCTTTATAATCTAGTGTTAGTAGATACTTCTTATCAGTAGGCTACAACCCCTATGTTAATCTATATTGAAAAAAAATGCACGTTTAGATCGAAGATATAATTCAGCGAAGTCAGTCTGCTTTTCACTTGCGCTATCATTTCCCGGAAACATACCATAAACGACAAGGCATATAAATCTCCAAAATAAAAACGCTGAGCTGTTAATTTAGGCTGTTTGGCGGTCTTGTTCTCGCTCCAAAAAAATTATACTCTATACTATACGTTAAACGGAAAATTGTTGGCCCAGGGAGTAGGGAATTTGAGTACAGTAATTGGCCATACAATAAAGGCGGAAACACAAGTGGACTACAAATGCATGGGGCCATAGTGAGTCCAGCACTGCTGTTTCCTCATTTTAAAGCGTGCCACTTACCTATTGTGTAATAGATTTTAAGACGCCTTCAGAGGAAACACCATTTAGAATAATGTAGGTCATGCTAGCCTGCATTAAAATAATAGGCTAATGCTAATGTCACCCTAATGTCACTTTGAACAATTCTACAGTACTAATTGTAGGGTTCTCTAAAACAACGTCTGCCACTTTAGATGGGAAGGCTAATTGGGGCCAAATGAAATTAATTTATTTAGTTGTTAGGCCTACAGGTTTTACCTTCCACTGATCATTGGGAGGTAGGTAGGTTCAAACATGTTTGCTTGCAGTAGCAAACATTGACCACTGAGCTGTGCTCAAATGTCAAAAACGGTCAAATCAGATTTACTTTAGTCTCCTATTTGACCCCATTATTCGGAACTTTGACCTCTAGTTAACACCACATGAATCTCAACAGAGTGAACAAGATACGGGATAATAAAATAGAATGGAAGACTCTTTGCACAGCAGTTGACCATGTAATAATTGATACCATCAGAGTTACGAGTTCTTCAAAGCATATTGCTGATTGCAAATAATTCTGGAGCTGATCGGATGAAAAGTCTAAATAGATACTTCTTTCATTGACGTACAAGTGGATGTGTTTATGCAAACACTCACTATTTGCCATACATAGTTAAAGTCTGGAGCTCAAACATTCCTAAACACTGCCACACCACGGCACCAACAAATTTAGTCCTTTAGCAGAAATGGGCAAATACAGATATATACAGGTGAGTACATGTAAAAAGCTTGTGTTGTATCCTTACAGAATACTGCTTCTCTTTGCAACTGGTGTTAATTAAGCCTTTCCCACACACACAAATTTAAACACCAAAGTTATACCATTATATGACTTCTTTGTGGCCCAGGGGCAATATGTCGGGTTTATTCCCCAGCTGGGCCCCCTTACTGTATGAGTGTGTGCGCGCGTGTGTGTGTGTGTGTGTGTGTGTCATACCACCCACATTGTAGGGTCTCCAAGATTTGAAAAAAAACAATATAGGGATCTTGTTACAAGACTTCCTTGAGGATCCCATCCGTGTCATTTTCAACTGGGCCAGGAAAGTTTAATTGCCTCTTGTTTGTAGTAGGATTCTACAACTCTTTTGAGAGATGGGGGGGTGGTGGGAGAAATGAGCCATTGCGTAACATGCAGGGCACGGGGGAAGGGGCGGGGGCGGGGCGGGGGCGGGGGGGGGGGGGGGTGAGGGCCCACACACTACAGTAAATTTGTCTGAAGAATGGAGAAACTGAGTGGGATTACATTTGGGTTTCTGCTGTCCAGTACCCCGTGGTAGTGGAGCTTAATCCCAATTTTTCAACAGTTGACAGTCATCTGGTACGGACCCCTGCATTTTCGACAGGTTAGTTTATGGAAAACAAATTCCCTGGAGGACAAAACCAAGTAATCTGACGGATGCACTGTACTTGCCTCAACATGTTGTACAGAGCTGAGAGGTTTGGCCATGTCTGCCAGGTGGTACCATCATCTGTGTCTCACATTTTCATGCTCTGTTCACCTAGGGCCCTATACAGTCAGGGCTCACAATACCTGTAGAAGAGATAAGGAAATACCCCATCTTATCTTATTGTCATCTACAATTTTATTCCAGCCTGTGACTCAATTTCAAGAAAACTGTCGGGCCATATACTCTGTTTAATTAGGATATTGTATTGGGTCTATTACCTGGAAGTTCTGCAGGGAGCCACTGCGTTTACAGAAAGATATGTGTAGTGGCATCCCCACATATGGTGTTGTGATTGTGTATTCTGGTTAAAAAGTAGAACAATGTATACAACAGTATACTTTGTATGCTGCATACCTTATTGTTAGTATGTGTATGTCAGCACGTCCGAACTCATACTTCAACTAAGTCAGACCTTTTACTTATGGGGGTAGGGGCAGTCCAGCACCAATATCAGAGACAAAACATTGTACGTTCTATGACATGCACAAGATAAGCCGTGATTGATAGAGATCTTGTGCTTAGTCTTACCTCAAATCAAGCAGCATGTTCAGACACTGAGCCATCAAAAATCTACTTTTCACCCGGTGCCTTGCCACTGAGGAGCTTCCTAACTACCTCATTGACCTCTGCCAGGGATATGGCTGAGACTTCCCCCGAGTCTTTGAACTCTGCCCCCTCCACAGAGGACGTGTTGGCGAGGTTAAGGAGTTCATCAAAGTGCTCCTTCCACCGCCTGACGATATCTCCAGTCCGGGTCAGCAGTTATCCTCCCCTGCTCAACAGATCCCTGCTTTCCCTTTCTGTCTAACGGTTTGCCAGAACTTCCTTGAGGCCAACCGAAAGTCCTTCTCCATAGCCTCCCCGAACTCCTCCCACACCAAGGTTTTTGCTTCTTTGACTACCGAAGCTGCAGCCCTTCAGGCCACCCGGTACCCGTCTGCTGCTTCAGGAGACCCCTAGGCCAACCAAGCCCGAAAGGCCTCCTTCAGTCTGACGGCTTCCTTCACTGCTGGTGTCCACCAGCGAGTTCTTTGGTTGCCGCCACGACAGGCACCAACGTCCTTCTGACCACCACTCCTAGCAGCCGCTTCCACAATGGAGATTTTGAACATGGTCTACTCGGAATCAATTTTCCCAACCTCCCTAGGGATGTACGAGAAGTTCTTCCGGAGGTGGGAGTTGAAGACCTCACGGACAGGGTCCTCAGCCAGACGTTCCCAATTCACCCTCACTACACGTTTGGGTTTACCGGGTCTGTCCGGCAGCCTCCCCCGCCATCTGATCCAACTCACCACCAGGTGGTGATCTGTTGACAGCTTAGCTCCTCTCTTTACCCGAGTGTCCAAGACATACGGCCGCAGGTCTGACAATACGACACAAAGTCGATCATCGATCTGCGGCCTAGGGTGTTCTGATACCAGGTACACTTATGAACCTCCCGATGCTTGAACATGGTGTTCGTTATGGACTATCCATGCCTAGCACAAAAGTCCAACAACAAAGCACCACTCTGGTTCAGATCGGGCAGGCCATTCCTCCCAATCACCCCTCTCCAGGTTTCTCCATAGTCACCCACGTGGGCGTTGAAGTCCCCCAGCAGAACTATAGAATCAATAGATGGTACCCTTTCCAGGACCCCACCCAGTGACTCCAAGAAGGCCGGATACTCCGAACTGCCATTTGGTGCATAAGTACAAACAACAGTCAGACCCTTCCCCCCAGCAACTCACAGTTGCAAAGAGGCGACCCTCTCGTTCTCCGGGGAAAACTCCAACACTGCGGCGCCCAGCCGGGGACTTGTGAGAATCCCCACACCTGCCCGGCGCCTCTCACCCTGGGCGACTCCGGAAAAGAAAAGAGTCCAGCCCCTTTCCAGGACTTTGGTTCCAGAACCAGTGCCATGCATAGGGGTGAGCCCAGCTATGTCTAGTTGGTACTGCTCCACCTCCCACACTAGCCCTGGTTCCTTTCCCACCAGAGAGGTGACATTCCACGTCCCTAGGACCAGTTTACGATGCCAGGGGTCAACACGCCTAGATCCCCACCTATGCCTGCCACCCGGTTGGCATTGCACCCGACCCGAATTCTGTGGAACACATGAGTTTTAGGGGATTCCTTTGGTACGCTAATAATGATGTCTGTGATGCGGGCACTTTGTATCATGTAAGAACTTGTCTGATTTGCTAGCGTACATTCATATATGGACTGGGGACCAGTCTTGTCTTCTTCTTCTGCTGAGACTTTGTACTTTGAAAGGGGATAAGAATAAGCACAGACACACACACACACACACACACGCACACACATGCACACACATACGTATATACACACACTGGAATGTGGATGTATGAGTCAAGGGCTTGTAACAATCTACTCCCAAACTATGTGGTTACCACATAATCTACTCCTAGACACCCGCAGTTTTACAGGTGATGGCATAGATCCGGGGAACCAGTAACAGCCCCAGATTTTTACAAGAAATGTGCGTACATGGCAAGCACCAGCCTGCCCCCAGCTACTATGAAAATTAGTATGCAGAGCAACACAGCAAGTAATAGTGCACACACCCCTCACATTCTATGAAAGGATGACTGAGTGAAAGAGGAGGGAGTGAGCGTACAAGAGGGGTGGAGTGTGTGAGACCAGACAAAAAGCGTGGGAGACCCAGAGAGCGGCACAGGGGACCAAAAGTGGGGGGGCCTTAGAGGGAAGGGTGAAAAAGTTTGATGAGAACAAACTTGACACAGAAAAGCAGTGAAGAGAGAGAACGGTGTGTGTGCTCAGTGTACAAAGAACAAGGTGACCGGGGAAAGTCGGAGAGAGACACAGAGTGTGGACTTGTCATTTTCAAGGACTTGAAGTATTCATCCGATCAGGTACAGCAAAAAGCAAAACTTTATTTGACACTGGGTGCTTTTTTTTCCGAACACTTGGTTACTATGGCGATGCGCTTGTTGATAATAGCCAGAGAAGACCAGACTACTGAGGGCACATCTATTCAAATGGTCAGCAACAGGAGCCTGTAACCACACATAAGGCAGACCACAGACTTCTGTTCATTTTCTTCTTGGTGAAACTGTAAACCGATATTTCCTATAAAGAGAGAATGTCCTTCTTAGTTCAGCTCAGGTTTCCCACAGAAACTCTCTGCTTGGCTTCCCGCCAACAAAGAACAGAGTCGTGCAGGGTCCCCCCCACCGCTTTGCTGGCGCTGAAAGACTTAGTCATCCATGGGTGATGGCTCCATTCTGTTAGCTCAGCTATGTGAACGTTCACCTAATAAACACAGGGTGTTTACATTTAATTCTGAGCTAAAAATACACCCGTGTCCCTTCAGATCATTGCTTTCTTACTACTGCCCTCTATGGTCTATATACTGTAGTCTGTCTAAATCATTATTTTATTGGCCCAATCATTTTAATGTGTAAGTTTTGTCCGTTTGATTTGTCCCATTCTGCTATTCATTTTGGTTAATCCTTTGATTTCATCATCACATCATTGTTCCTGGTTTGTGTGTATTTGAAAGTGTAGCCTGCATATTATTTGTACAGTATTATTCGGACAGTATGGGATCTCTGAAATATCTGTTCCTCTTTCGTTACTGTCTCACAGATACAGCGGTGATGTCACTGTGTCGGAATCTGGCTGGGCTTCTCCTATTCCTGACCATTGACCTCTTCCTCCGCATTCGTCCCACAGACGCTACCCCAACTTCCCCTTCCGTATCCCGCCCTCATATTGTCATTATGACGGGGGTGGGCAACGAGGATTATGACTATGATGATGATGAAACAGATAATAAGCACTCTTCACCAACCATAGTCTCGTCCTTAGCAGCTACTCTCCACCAGGCCGCCAGGCCATGTGAACATAACCCATGTCTGGAGAACCAGGTGCCCTGCTCGCAGCTGACAGCCGTGAGCGGTTGCCTCTGCCCTGGGCTCAGTGGGGACACAGAGCCCCCTCACCCTCCACACCTCAGGGCCCTGACCCCAGCCACTGATGGCGGAGCTGGGAAGGTGGTAGTCCATTGGTGTGCCCCTGCCTCAGTGGTCTCTCGGTACAGGGTGGTTGTTGAGGGGGGGCAAGGTGGACCTCCGGAGTTTGGTGAGCAGTCCCGAATGGGGTCAATAGACTCGTTGGAGGTGGGGACCAAAGTGTGTGTGGAGGCAGTGAACAAGGCGGGCCATAGTGACCCAGCAGAGTTCTCCTGTCTGACGTATGAGAGGCCCTCACGCCGCAGTGCAGCACTGACCACAGGCTTCATCGGAGGAGCAGTGGCCCTGCTGCTGCTGCTCTCTCTGGCTGCTCTCCTTCTCTGGAGGAGGCAGACGTGTCGGAAGGCAACGCCGGGATCAACTGAGGGACTAAGAAACCCCTCCTACAGCACTGAGGGAACTGTATCAGCTTAATTGGAGCAATCTAGTCACACACATTGCTATCACACAGGCTGCCCACTAGAGAGAATGAAGAAGTGACTATATGACTTAACAGAATCGTAGTTGTTCACAGGCCTACTTTTATGCATTTTAATTATTGTCCAACTGTAATGAAAGCTTTAGAGTTTAAATGTATAAAGATTTGTTAAACTATGAAACTAAGATTGTTTGCTGGCAAAACTTGGTTGTGAACAGGGTAATCCTATTGCAGTAATTGAATGTCTTAAATTAATGTATGCTAATGTTTATTTTTTCTAGTAGGGTATAACAAAAAAAAATTCAATAAATGGTCTCTGTGCTATTAAAGCAGTTTTTGACATGTTGCCTTGTTATTAACACTGCAGGTTGCAGAGCGCATCCATTGTTTACTTTTATTTTGAAACGTCAGGTAAAAGACAAGGAATGGGGAAATTTGATATGATTGGCTCCAAAGTATCATTTATGTTGCACCGATCCTGTGCACCACAACTACTTAAATTGCAGGGAAAGCATTGCTTAGAATTAGAAATTGAGAATCTATCTGTAAAAACTGCAAAGTGTATTTTTGTTCACCAACCAGCACACAATGGCAAACTTTGGTAAGTAAAGGAGGTCATAGGTCTAGATTTCTTACTTAATGAATGATCAATTTCATTCTGTAAAGCTACCAAGTCGCACTGTCAGCGGTTGCGCTAATCCAACAATTGATATTATAATTTGTATAATTGCAATTTATTATAATGATAAATGCATTTGTGTTGACAAATATTGGCCTGGGTTATATGTTTTAAACCAGGTTTACAACCATAGTATATTAAGACATATTTGTGTTAACAACCTGCCAACTGCAAGGAGTCCCCATACTGCAGGGGAGGGTTTGATCCTCTTGGTCAGCTTGATTTCTGAGTTCAAAGTGAGAAAGCTGCTTCTTTCAAACGGTCACACTACTTAGACTACACAGATCAACATCACTGGCACATGCTAATAACCTGAACTGTAAATAAGATAGAGGTTACACTGGGGCACTTTTAAAGTATATATCTCTGTACATCGCTTACAACTCTATTCAGTTGATTTTTCACTATCCATAGAGCTTATGAATATTTATTTTACATATCATATATTTTTTCTTACAATTATAACACAAACATTTTCCCTTGATGAATGAAGTCTTATCTATCTGCAATATAACCCTAAACATGAATGTTTTTAATTCAACCCTAGTAGTGCAGCAATGAATCAGCAAATAGTTTTGTTTTAGCAGAAGTCATTTTACTTGTTCTGATGGAATGTATAACTTGTCTAGTACACTTAGACCCACCTTTGTAGGTATTACAACTTGTAGGAACAATGACAAAACCAGTTTGTTGATAGCTATCTTCTACCTATTTATTCTTTATTTAAGTGGGGTAAATGGCCTGTTTTTATTTCTAGAAGGTTGTCCCACTACCTGTGCTCTACCTTCACTGTCAGATCAGTAATGTAAATGAGGGTGAACTCTTATTCGAATTACTCTCATTCGAATTTTTTGATACATACAAATTACAGAAAATAACAGCAAATTAAACCAAAGAACATAAGTTAAACAAAGTGAGCTTAAATACACATACACTGGGAATTATCAAATGAAAAACACCAAGGATTCAACTTGCAATTTATGAACAAAATAAAAATATTATGAGCATGCATTTGGAAATGAAGTATGCGCAAAGCAGAATGGATCAGAGACACAGATAGCATTAAGTTTTCCCAGCATTTATAATCATTGACTGGTGATGATTGCACGTTCAGAATGATTGATTAGAGATACCATATATATTCGATTATCGATTATCGTTACCTTGACTTTTGCCCACCAGACAAGGAAATCTCCTACGCTGATCTCAAGGCCCTACTGGCAAAGAGCCAGAGTCTCCTGCTGGTTGACGTTCGCACCAAAGAGGAAGTGGACAAAGGACAGATTCCAGGAGCCATCCATATCCCAGGTTGGTCTGCTAGCAGGGAAACCGACATGTATTCATTTGAGAGTAATTTCTTAAGATACTGATATTGGGCTTGACTGTGCATTTCTTGATAAAAATAAAGATTTGTCAACATTTTAAATATGCTCTGGTATAAATATTGCCTTTTTTGGACGTCTTTGAAGTCTTTAAATTTGCTCACTATATTGTATTCTGTATTGTCATTTGTAGTTGAAACAGTGGAAAGTGCGCTGAAACTGGACCCGGCGGAGTTCAAACCCAGGTATGGAGTCACTAAGCCTCCCCTGGATGCAACGGAACTGGTATTTTACTGTAAGAGTGGCCGGCGAGCACAAATTGCCACAGACAAGGCTCGAGAGCTTGGATACCAGAGGTATGAAGGACCTCTCGTGCACAGAATCATTTTTAACATGACTATAAGTATAACAAAAATAGAGTAAGGTTCTCTCACTGTCTCATATTTTCTTATTCTTACACAAGATTGACATTCCTCAAGCTACAGCATATTTCCGTAACATACAAAAAAAGCTGAATAACATTTGTTTCTTTGATCTTTGTTCATGAATGTTTCCGCTTTTTGTTCTAGTTCCCGCAACTATGTAGGATCATACAATGAGTGGTCTGAAAAGGAGGGAAAATGAAATCAGAGACAATGCACATAAACGACAATTATTATTCTTAGACAATCTTCTTTGCAAAAGGCTTGGCATACCTCACGGGCTGTCTTCTCCATATGTATTACAGATTGAAATATCTACATAATTATGTAATAAATTAATCTAAATGTATTTACAGTTTGGGTTACCTTTGTTACTGTGTGTACATTTGTGTTGGAAAAAAGACTCTGGCCACTGTATTCGGTTTACGTTCACGTGAGTGTCGCAAACCTTGTTCTCGTTTCTGTCACGTAGATCCTGCTCTTTTAAAAGAACACTATAGAGCTTATTCAGGTCATTTGGAAATTAGGTCTTCATCAGACATGTTTATATAAGATTATGTAGAATTCTACATGAGTATTTAATTGCATTAAGGCATGTTGTGGGTTTGTTCTTTGTATTTCAATTCAAATGTGTGTTGCATGGGTAAATGTCCATGTACACTTTGAGTGTGTGTCTGTGGCCCTGACAAACAAGGACTATGGTATGGGTTACGTGCCTGTGGTATGTCTTTGTATTTCCATTCAGTCTGTCATGATGAACTTTAAGTATGGCTTTAACACATAAAAGTCCATGGCTTTGTACGTCCATCAACTGAAGAAGAGGACCACAAGGATGCCTTGGTTATGGTGGATGGCGGTGATTCAATCTAAGGAGTATAGTAGAATCTTTGGATTGTCTAACTTCAACTTAGTTGATATATTTAATATTTGGTATCTGTAGTTATTCCTGAGTCTAAGGGTCGCCAATTAGATGGGATACGTAGCCAAAACCACAACAATTCCTGTTATCAAAATAGGGGTTGACAGTCTCGCTTGTTGATCAGACAAATTGCTACAGGACACCAGAATTGTTGCTGTTGAGCCATTCTTAAAGCTCCAATGGAAGCATTAGGCTAACAATCAAATACGAACATCTTGACAAATAATTGTTCAAAGGCCAGTGCATGATAGACATTCCCATCATAGACATTCCCATCAATAGCAGTGATAATACGTGCCCGTGTGTGTGTGTGTGTGTGTGTGTGTGTGTGTGTGCGTGCACGCGTGTGTGTGCATGTGTTTGTTATCATATTGCATCACCTAGTTCGGTTGACTCTGTAAAATGCTATGTAGACTTATATGTATGTTACCAAGATAATGTTATTTTCTTTTGACGCTTGTTTCGTGCCAATATAAGGTAAGTAGGTCTACGTTGTTTCGCCTAAAACCACAGTACCACACAACTCAACTTTTATTTTGAAATTCAAGTACATGAAGGCCATTTTATCTGATTGGCTCAAACGGCTTGATACGTCCATAAAATGTCATGATGTAGCCCAATGAAATTACAGCGTTTTGCGCCATTATCCTATGACAGTTGGAAAACGTCTTTGTTTTATATTGATGTGAAAGATGATTGTCTTAACTATCTTCAACACAATATTAATGACGGTTGGAAAACATCTTTGTTTTACCTTGATATGAAAGATGATTATATTAACTATCTTCGACACAAAATTAATCCAATTAACACCAATTGTATCTATGGACTACTTTGCATGTAGATTTATGCGTTCTTTTCCCATTTTTTAATGATAGGCTACTGCCTTTATCTAAACCACTATTATTTGAATATGTTACAAAGGAACTTGTATGAGACACAGCACATATGTGGCATTTATTCTGGCAATTAGTCTACTTTAATCTTACACTTCTTCTGCCAAGATCTCATTAAGCGGTATGTTTATTTTTCCCATAAAGGGATCGCGGCATACACAGAGCCACGTTGGTGACGTTGTATCGACCATGAGCTAACCTACAAGCATTCGGGAAGAGTCAGAAAACTCACCGGTGCACATAATGGCAAGCACAGGTACGTTTAATAGGAACATGGCCATATATCTGCTTAATTATGTTTTTAATATAACAACACACGTTCTGTATTTAGACGGATTGTTTTGATAGACGTCATTAGGCTACTTCATTTGCCAGGCTGTTTATAGGTCTTTTAATACTGCGAGCACCATTTTCCAAACTACAGTAATAAGTGTTTATTCACGACAGCGTATTGCTCCCACTCCAGAAAAATAAAAACAGATTGGTATCACGTTATAACTTGAAAAATTGTTTTTCATTTCAATATACACAGGATAGGATGTTATATTTTCCCGTTCAAACGTGATAATTTATATTGATATAACCTGAAACGTTTCACGTAAGATGATAACTACTATAGGCCTAACGTGAAACGCATTTTCTGAATGAGGAAGCGGTGGGATCACCACCATGTGGGGTCTTGAGCAAGGTACTTAAGTACTCCAGGTGAGTCATTTCATTGTCGCTTTCAATAAAAGCGTCTGCTAATTGACTGTAAATTAAATGTAGCTAATGTGTGCAGAGAACGGATTGATGAATGTGGCTCATTGGTGAGATTGTGTAGCAATTTGACCATGCCATGGTCAGCCTGGCGTGTCCCTCCTGCTGATCAATGAGAAATGGCATGACACTCTCTCTGAGGGTCGTACTCATTCTTCCTTCTGTTCAGCCCCGTCCATTTTAAAATCCGTCATAGTGTGTACGCACACTTCCTATCACAATATTATTATATTATTTATTGTTCATACATTATTGCTTGTACATGACAGTGTATATGCTCAATAGCAGCAGAAATCCGCCATGTCTCAGTCTATTATAACAATAAGTTATCACGTCATAACGTGAAAATATCATGTTATAACGAGAAAAACATCTTGGTGTAACAATAAATGTTTCACGTTTTAACGTAGATTTATTTTTCTGGGGTGGCAGCAATACGCTTCCGTATGTATTTAGTTGAACAACAATGAATAAGCAAGTAGTCTTGTCCTAAGGGAATGTCGGTTAGTGGTAGTCCCAGTAGCGCCCAGTAGTTATGACAATTGCCAACAATGACTTCTGACACCTAACTCCTTATTAAAGCCTGGTATAGACTGTCCTTTTTTAAGTTTAAATGCTCAGTTTTCTCACCTCCACTGCTGTTAGAAGAGTAGTACCACATGATTTGCCTCCACTCTTTTTACAACTAATTTGTAAAATATTAGTGAAAAATAACATAGTAGAGGAAGAAGCCTAACAGGGATGCTTGGATGTTACTAACAAGGGTTGTGCTTTCTCCACTTATTGCTATATTTTCATTATGTGCATCAGCAGCGGTTGGTCACTACGTTCTTGGATTATTCCTGGAATACACACAGTGTCTTTGTATTATCACTTTTTTAACAGGTTAAATATTATTGTTTTTCTAGCACAATTGTGGTTATGTAAATCCAGCATTTGGCACATGAATTAATTACAAAGGAATGCATACACTCATTTCATCCATAGTGGCTTGAAATTGCAAACACTGGAGAGCATTTAATAGGCAGTTCAGGAAATTAATGAGTAACATGGAACATCTAATGAATTAGGTGTAAAGGTGATAAAATAAGGAATCCATAAATCTGCAACTGAAATTATGAAATTCCATAAAGACATTAGATAAAAATAAATTGAATCAAACAAGTAAATGTGAGCTGCACAGTAGTCTTAAATACCACTCCCTTCATTTGTGATGGAAAATGTCCAAAAGGAACAAAATAAGGGTTCAAATTGCACTAAACAACTGAAACATAGAATTCAAACATAGAATTCAAACAATAGGAACATTCACTTGGAAATATCCTATGGACAACAACAAGTGCAACAATGATTGAGATAAGTTTCCCTACAAACCTGAATTGCAGAGAGATTTAATAATCCTTTTCTGGTAATGAGCGTGTGTCCATAAGTAATGACTGATGACTACTGATTGGTGATACTTTATGTGCAGTGGTATGTTTTCATTAGGTATGTCACCACACCAGAAAGACATGAAAAAAAATATGGAAATAATAAATAGGTCTATATTTCATACCGGAACTTTTGTTTCCTCCACTAGACAAGGATATCTCCTACGCTGATCTCAAGGCCCTACTTGCAAAGAGCCAGAGTCTCCTGCTGGTTGACGTTCGCACCAAAGAGGAAGTGGACAAAGGACAGATTCCAGGAGCCATCCATATCCCAGGTTGGTCTGCTAATGTGGAAACCTGCATGAGTGAATTCTTGTTTTCATTAGTACAGAATAAAGTCTTAAGACAGTGATATCGATCATGGCTGTGTGTTTCTTAAGAAAATAAATGACCAGTCCTTATTGTTAAGGAGTAGGACTGATGTGAGGAAGCATCTGATTCGATCCCAAAAATGATCCACATTTTCATCCATAAAACAAAAAGCATCTGCAGAGGCAAAATGTTTTTCTGTTGTCCTTTGGAGTTGATAGAGTGGAGAATGAGCTGGGACTTGACGCTGCAGAGTTCAAGGCCAAGTATGGAGTGACAAAGCCTCCCATGGATGCCCCAGAGCTGATCTTCCACTGTCAGATGGGCCGGCGAGGACAAACGGCCACAGAAAAAGCTATAAAGCTCGGATATCAGAAGTATGAAGCTACAATGATATGATAGAAATCATTATATTAATTGTACGCAGACTAATTATTATCCTGACTATATGCCTAACCATTTAGCAAACTGATCAGGGATTCCCCCAGACTGAGTGTATCATAAGCCTAAATTATTATCCAAAATAAATGATATAATTATTTTATTTATTTATTTAATGAGTGTCTTCCATCTCCCTTCCTCTTGTTTTAGTGCCCGTAACTATGCAGGAGGATACAAGGAGTGGTCTGAAAAGGAGGGGAAGTAAAACTATCGTTACAAAATGGAGTCATTACACTTAAAGGGCCATTAATCTATACCTAGTATAGGAATAGATGTCTTTCAGCACATGCTGCCTTTATCTCTATATACATTTTGTATGTGTAGATGTAGCTTTTATTATCTCATAAAACATGTTTTTGTTTAAATAATGAGTGGGGTCTCAATCGGGATTTCCTTTTGTGTGCATTCTGTACATTGTTTACATAGATCTGAATGGTTGTTTTATCATCAATTATGTAATTTGTTTAACGTTTTATTTCTACACTGCTTTATACAAACAAAAGGGAGGCACAGTTAAGGTGAAAATCGTGACTAACAAGTAAATAAATTTTAAACAGTGAGTTCTTAATTTCTAATTTATTACCAAGTCAGCATGCCTAAGGACAAATAATTTGATTGTGTTTACAAAGAAGGGGAAAGGCCAATTTATAATTGAATACTGCAATTCATGACTGACAATTAAATTATCTTTTGAACTGTTCACAAATGTGTACGTCTGTCAGATCCATTAATACATTTCTGGCACATTGCCTTTTTATCTAGGAGGAGGACCAATTTGGCTTGATGCATATGAAAGAGAGAAACATGGTTCTATCTTCTCTGGGGTATTAATGAGCAAGGGCATGGTTTGAGCTTTGGGAACTAAAGCTTCTTTCTGCTTCAGATGAAGAGACTGGTAGTAAAAGGAGCAATGTAAGGCTTCAACTTCAGTGAATAAGCTACATCTGCTGGCATTCCTTTAACGAATAGAATACCTGCTGCTTCTGCAGTAGTGGTGAATGAGTTGGTTAGTGATAACGTGGGTAGCTGCACTGCAACTCTGCAAGAAGCTGAGTATTAATCTATGGATATTCATTGAAAATAGGATCTATACATCTAGAATCCATTTATTCTCACTTTATCCACTGTATCTCATCTTTCTGTCTGACTTTCCCTTGCACTGTTTGTCTCTTAATGTGATACTTGCTTGCATAAACAACCAGGACTCATTCAAAAAAACTCTGGTATTGACTTAGTGCGTATGTTTCAATTATTTCTGTTTAACTCTGCATGGTTGTTTGTGAGTACACTACATTGTGGCGTTTTGGGAGGCCTGGTTGGGATGCATCACATGCTCTCTTCAAATTGCTCATATTTACCATTTCTACAATTAATGCACCAGGTGAAGCAAAAGGTTGATTTGACCAAAAGTGAAAAATTCCAGCCCACCTGCATTGGCATGGGTTCATACTTACACGAAAGAGTCAAGTTTCATCGGCACGCGCCAAAAGCACACAAGTGACGATGTTTGGCGCATATTATATGCATTGTCATTGATTGACCTATCAACATATTTGACTCAGAGGAAATACGTGAAACCGGCGCGCAAACATGATAAGAATTATTCAACAGGTGATTCAAGTATTTTTACGTTGTAGCTTACTAATATT
Source organism: Galaxias olidus (assembly GCA_026901105.3). Taxonomy (NCBI): domain Eukaryota; kingdom Metazoa; phylum Chordata; class Actinopteri; order Galaxiiformes; family Galaxiidae; genus Galaxias; species Galaxias olidus. Next base: position 170,229 of record JAPMUY010002311.1, read on the forward strand.
TCTTTACAATTGGCATTTTTCATGTTCACAGACACAACACAAAGAAAACAGAAAAGCACGTTTGTTATACCCTTGTATTTCCTAAATGCTAGCTACACCAATCACACGTTACATTGTTTGTACATTGGTCAGCTACTCAAGACGTCACAGATAGGCCTACAATAGCTAAAGTTTGCTAACTTGTGGCGTTAGCTCTTCTCAAATTGGCTTAATTAATCAGTTAGCATGTTTTGCTCTTGTCTAGTAGTGGTTGCCCTAAAACCCTTGTTCTCTGTTCCTTTCATGTTCCCTATTTTAGTGTTCCTGGTCAAAAATGACCAACCCATTTTCTTTTTTTTTTAAATCTATCAAATCTGTATACAAACAATATCACCTGATCATGTTGTATTATTTAATGAACTCTGTTTCTGTTTTGTATTATTTAATGAACTCTGTATATTATATTAATGTAATAGTTTGCTTGAAGTGGGGTTCCTGTTTGGGAAATATATAGGGTTAGGTGCTTGCAGTGAAAAAAGTGTCCATCAAATGGATGATCAGGTTTCTTCTGTTTGTAGTCAAACTCATTAATTTCCATTGGCTGGCCATTTATGACTGGAAACACAGAAGAACAAAAGTAAAATAAATATATGAAAAGGATATGTCAAATGTCCTTGGATGACAAACTTGTGCAGGGTTGCTCCAATCAGATAATAATATAAAAAAAGATATCAAACGTTTTGGGACCGATTTATGGTCAAAGTTGACTGGAACACAGTGAGGGTTAAGCTTAACATGTATAATGATTCAGGCCTACAGTACATGCGTTAATGTTAAACCCTGGTTGGCATTGTTGTTATCACTGGTGCAATTTTCTTTCAAACATTTATTTATCACATTTAATGTAATGTTAGGTTTTAAGGTTGGTGATGGTGATGGGTCGAGGTAGAAAAGCTCACCATAGTAGAAAGAGGTTTTCAGCAGCAGGGGAAGGAGGGCTACTGATTTTCCTATGGGTGGCGCCTGGATCATTATCCCAAGGCCAGCTCAACTGCACAGGTAGCTGAACCATAATAATCATATAAAAATAAATGTTTCTCTTTGTCTACCGTAGACTATATGTTTGAACATGTCTGTCTGATTGACCTACCTCAAGACTAATTTATTCCTCTCCCTGTGCAGTTGCAGCTGCTGGTGTCTGGTGTGCTGGCGCTACATTGAAAGAGGTTGAACAAGGTACACATACACAGGTTGGGGGAATGGATGATGCAGAGCGGGCTGCTAAACTAAAATAAGGCTCCTAGGTTGACCACGTATGATACATAGTGCATTGTCATCAATATTGTGTCATGCTTTTCCCTGTCAGTTCCTAGCAATACCTCCTTCACAAATATATTTCAATCACGAGTCCCTCATTGCGACTTTTCTCCTTTCTGGTCAATGTTTTACAGAGTTTGGGCTGAAGTTTGGTCCTTCGGCACTCTCCTGCCCAGGCCCTGACCCAGGAGAGCTGTATGCTTTTACTGAACTATACGGCCCGCTCCACATCCTTCTCTCCCTTAAGGTGGGGGAACTGCACTATACCCATAAGGCAAAAACTCACAACATGATTTACATTCTGTTAGTGTAACTTATAATCTCCCTTCCTAAACAAGTTTAATTAGAAAAGTCTGTCTTCACATTTCTGTCCTGTTCTTACTTTTTCTAAAATTCACGAAGGGAGTTTGGTAAGGAATAGGGAAGAAGTCTCATTTGTTTGGACAATACATGAGATATTTCGTTTTAGTACGGCTGTTAATGTGTAACCTAGAGAGAATGAAAACAGAATCATCCCTAGGGAGCTAGCTATCTGAGCTTTTCTCATGTCTCCATTAAAGCTCGCCCGTGAGGATAGTTGCTAAATTTAGTTCTCCAAGGGTTATTGTTGTACAAATGACTAATCACTAAATAAAATAACGGTAACAGTATATTTCTGACTAATTCTGCCCAGGTCAGAGAAGGAACAGATATCGCTCCTGAAGAGTGTTCCCAAGTAGAGTCATTCCTTCACAGATTCAGTCGAACTAACGCATGGGTATGGATTAATCCAACATACTCGCTATATCTCTGAATGCCTCTATCTCTCTTTCACTTTAAAACACACACACACACACACACACACACAACTAATTAACTTATTGGTGAGGTTTAGTTTAGTAATGAATGAGATACATAATACCAACAACGTTCTTTCACATTTAAAGTAACTGCTTTTGCCATAGTTGAAAATGCACTTCAAACTGATGACGTTTAAAAGGGCCTACCAGAAAATTTACAGGTAAACTCTTTATGTATACTGCTACTTTGTGTCATATTTTGGAGATACTACTAATACAAATTACAAATTTCAAATACTATTTGGAGATAATACTATTTTATAATATAGAAAAATATTCACTATATTATAAAATAGTTTAATGTAATATGGCAAACTGCTAACTTCGGGGTCATATTGTGGAGTTTCAGTGTGACGTGGCTGAGTAAAATGGTGCTGAAGGACCAACAGACGGTGATCTTGGACGTCACCTGTGACTCGCTGTCAGTATCTGTTTTTGTTTTCTGTGCATTTGTATGTTTGAAAAAACAAACGAGTTAACTCAACATAAATGGTAACTAAGGCATTTTTGTGCGTGTGCCAACAATATTAATTGACTGCTTTCAGCAGGCCTCCATGGTGTGTAGGACAAAGGCCCTGGTGTCAGGGAGGCCACCCTGTCCCAGGAGGAGGGTTGCCACTCAGTATTCCTCCTGAAGCCATCGAGAGAGGCCTGTATGGGGAGTTAAGTCTCCAACCAGTCACCGTGCTCAGCCCATGTGTGCGACAATACCCCAACCTGGCAACCCGTCTCAAACATATACAAATATCCTTTTCAGACACATATTTCTCTCTCCATCTTTATCGCTAGCCTGTGTCACACCCGAACAAGACAAAAACATGTAATAGGCTGTCCTTAAGTACCAGTGTTAGGTTTTGGTGTATGGCCCCACCAGCTTACCTCTACTGGGCCCTTCTGCCTTCCTCCAGCAGCTTCCTACCTGGCTTGACTGCCAAGACCTTGGGATAGCTGTGCTCAGCTGTAAGCCCCCACCCACTTCACCAGGTACTGGGATAGGTCGCTGGGAATCCAGCCTTGTGTTTCTTAAAAAAACATTGAGTCTAAATGTCTAAGAGGGTCTCGTTAAATAAGGTATCTGTTAGCCTATTAGCAGACATGCCATGGTTGAAGGGGGGCTATGATTAAAGAGCCATTTGGGTATAAGCTGGATAGTAAATCATTTAGAGAGAGGTGGTCTACATGGAAACTAAAATGCTGCCATAATACTACTCTATTAAGATTTATGTTAACTTTGTATGATATTGTACAGACGTTGCAAGGAGTTGAAGAGATGGATGTTTTATAAATGAACTTAAGTAGCTCTCCCAGCTGGACATGCCACATACCATGCTCTAAAATGTTTGCAAGAGTTCTAAACAAGCTGAAGATTTGCCATATTTATTTTTAGGTTATGTCAGGCTAAACTATTTCACCGTTAATCCGACACCAAAACCCATCTCACATCTAATAGATGATCATGCCTGGCGTTATGTCTTCTTTACAGAGCCTCTTGGCAGTGGCACGGTGTACACTGTACTAAGTGTGAACCCTGAGGAACTAGAGTCGGAATGGACCCCTGCTGTGGAGCAGAGTCTCTCTCTGTTCCTGTTCCTCCACCACAACGACCCCTTCCATTCCCAACTCTCAGACTTTGTCGGTGAGCTGACAGATAAAAGACTTGTTGAAAGATACTAGTACTACTAATGACTTGATTTTATGTAAGGATAAAATGTCCTCGGCCCTAAATATGTTTACAAGCATTCACTCTCTTTGACTGCTTGTCTCAGGTTGACAGCCTTTGAGATTTTGTTATGTGGGATCCCTTTATTCAACCGCCTTTGTCTATCTCCAGCCACTGAAGAGCTGTTAGAGCACCATCTAGAGGACATTTTGACGCACAACCAGCAGGCTGTTACGGCAGCCCTGAACACTGTGCTGAAAAACGCACTGGCTAACCACAGACAAAGAAGCAAGGCAAGATGGGAACTTGAGTCATGTACAGCACAGTATGTTGATGTAAAATATATTTAGCTCATTGTGTCTACGTGTGTGTCTGTGCGGCCCAGACACAGGAGAAGACCCGCTCAGCCCTGAGAGAAATGTTGAGCTCTGTGGGATGTGTGGTGAGCAGCAGCAGCAACGCAGAGTTCAGGACAGCCTGTTTGGACTGCATGAAGGTACAGAAATCCAGATTGTACTTACTACTTACAAAAATGAGACAGTATATTCATTGTGTGTGTTTGTGTTGGCCTTAGGTCCAGGATACCCATGACCTGTCAGCCTCACTCTTCGAGGCTCTAAAGAGAGTGACCTCCAGTAAACATGCACCTAGTGGCAGCTGCTACTCAGACAATGTGAGGGGATGACAGTCGACTTTCTAACCTTGATGCAACCACACCCAGCACAACGTTAACACTAATAGCCTTAACGCAAATAGTAATTGGTTAAGGCAAGAGTGGGAGCCCCTTCATCAACCTACAATTTCCATGAATATCGTGACCTTTTTCTCCTCCTTTCCACAGGCAGTGTCACATCTAGGCAATGTTACAACATGCAGAGAAACTTGAGGAGGCCCTAAGTGGTGCTTTCCAGTGTGCAATTTGTGAGTGTGGTTGTGTTTTTGTATTGTATTGTATTAATTTATAAATAAATCAAAATACATATTTAAAAATGTTGGATTGGAGTCATTTTACTGGTTACACATCGAATATCAATTTAATATCCTATATATACTATATGATAGATTTTACAGTATTTACCTTTTCTACTTTTTTAACAGACCACTGATTGCTTTCAAGCTTTTGAATGTATAGACGTCACAGAAATATACCAGCAGATGGCACTACATTTTGTTTAGTTGAAAGACGCTTTCATCCGCTCTAAACTATGAATCATGACGTATTTTCCGGCCCCTAACATCGGTGGCAGTATTTTCGCGGCAAAATGAAATGTATTGGAAAGGTACAGGGACAAATAATTGTATTGTTTTGAGGACTCCATATCAGCATTGATGCTAGACAATCACTATCTCGTCAAAGTGCTGTCGTCAAGCGTAGGAAGTTAGAGCAAAGCGGTCTAACTGACCATCCAGCCAAGTCACAGCTACATTGCTGTCAAAACATTGGAGAAGCACCAAGGATATTTTCCGATTTGTTGATTTATTTATATTACTGTTTTTCATAGCTAACTCGTACGTTCTAGCCATTTTCTCTACAAAACCAGAACATATCAAGCACAATGACTTCGGTCACTTTAGAAATTATCAAGTCGGAGCTGGAGGTGTTCGATGTAACTTTCGACGATGACTCAATACTCGACAAAAGTGCGTATTTTTTTGTTGTTGTTGTTGTTGCATATTTCCCTGTCATGACACTATGGTCAGGTCTAGCCATGTATGTTTTGGTATTATTACCTAAACTATGGCCAATCTTTTCCCGGCGTCTTTCTTACCCTCAAATCCTATCCAAACATTTATTAAATTGTTTTTCACTGCTCACATTCACTTCCACTATGCATCATGTCGTAGTGCTGGAGCAGTGCCTGTGTAACAGAATGAACGGGGAGGATTTTGTGCTGGAGTGGGTTGCCTTCAGCACTACTAAGGGTGGACTGAAGCTCACAGAGGACACTCTGGACCAGTTTGAACATGAGGTAAGTGGGGACTGATAGTGTTGGTACCCATTATGGCTGGGATGTGTCTGATGTCCTGGCTGTTGATGTAGCCTACCAATACAGGACAGCTACACTGACAGGCTATGATATTTTTTCTCTCTTTGTTGTGTAGGTGCTCAACAAAAAGAACAAGGCAAAGCAAAGCTCCAGGAAAAAAGAGCACAACAGAACAAGAGATGTTAACGCATTGCGTGATCTGTATCCTCTGATCTAAGTCACATTGTTATTTTACAACCACTCTTGTAACCCTTGTTTTTCAACCTTAAGGCCAAATGTGCCTTGACTGCTTGTTCAGAATCAAAGCAGAAGAAGAAGAGGAGATCCTATTTGACTCTTATTCTACACCCGCTAAGGTGAGAAGCTCCTGGTTTGGTGGCAGACATGTCAAATTGTTTGATAGGGTTATTATAGGTCCCTTGCCTGTGGATGCCATCCTTGGTTCTTGACGTTACTATAAATTGGTGTGTGTGTGTGTGTGTGTGTGTGTGTGTGTGTGTGTGTGTGTGTGTGTGTGTGTGTGTGTGTGTGTGTGTGTGTGTGTGTGTGTGTGTGTGTGTGTGTGTGTGTGTGTGTCTGTGTGTGTGTGTCTGTGTTTGTGTAGGGCTCCCAAAAGCGAGCCCTCACCACTCCTGAGCACCCCCAGTCCAAGAGAACTGCCGCTCTGATCTCCAGCCCAGGTCTTCTGTTGTCTCCGGCCAGCTTCTCGCCCAGGTACACACACTCATTAGGACACATTTTTACAACAACATCCTTAGTATGTAACCATACTCATACCTATAGGGATAGCCGATAATCACACGTGAACCTCAAGTTCTACCTCAGAAAGTTTTACTTGATTAACCCTCATTCTCTCTAAAGTTCAACTCCCTCTCAGAAGTACATCCAGCGTGGGGCCAGGGGAGAGGCGGTGGTGACGTTCGGGGCCGTCCAGGGATCTGGTTGGGCTGGGAAGAAAGGCAGGCAGTCCCTGGTCCACCTGGAGCTCCTTGAGGAGGCAGAGGGAACCCTGCGCACCAGCTACAAGTACATGTTCCAGAGGCTGCGAGACACACGCAATGGTGGGTAGAGCGACGGTTCCTTGGGTCTTTTACACCCTGTGTGCCCAGCGGCACCTCTAATCCTCTCGAGAAACATTGTATCACTGGAACCCCGCGTCTCATGAGGAATCCGGTAGAGTTAGACAGCAGGTTGCTGCATGTTTACTGATTGTGTGTGTGTGTGTGTGTGTGTGTGTGTGTGTGTGTGTGTGTGTGTGTGTGTGTGTGTGTGTGTGTGTGTGCGTGTGTGTGTGTGCACGCGTGTGGGATTTGCCAGTGCTGACCGACAGGATTGAGGAGCTGGGGGAGGAGTTGAGGTCTCACTTCAACATCGAAGAGTTCTCCCCAGTGTCGCTTCCTGCTCAGGTACAATGCCCTCGCGCAGAAACACACTACTAAAAAAAATTATTTTGTACAGACTACTCTGCGTCTGTCTTAAAAAGGTTTTCAGTGTTTGGATGACGTGCTAATCTATCTATTTTGTCTCTCTCCCTCTTTTGCTCTTCATCACCTTCTTTCCCTTTTGCTCTCTACCCCCCCCCCCCCCCCGCTCCCTTTCTCTCTCTTCTCTAGGACAACGTGACCGTCCTAGGCCAGGTGTGCTGTGACAGCAATGGCAAGCTCAACGCCCAGTCCGTTCTGTTGGAGGCGGGCCCAGAGCAGGGGGGGCAGCAGGTTCCTGTGGACCTATCAGAGCTCAACGAATACTCCCTCTTCCCTGGTCAGGTGAGCAGGCTTGTTTACACTTTATCCTACCGTAGCACACAAACACACACGCACAGAGGGTGGTCTGACTTTTGCTGCTGCACTGAAGTCTGTGTGCAGATGGCTCCCAGTACACCCAGAGCAACAGAGGAAGCCAAGGCCACTGGCTCCAGACCTGCCTGCGTCCGACCGAGAACTCTGACACGAGAACAATAGGAGCCCATTAGAAATCTACAGGATAGTTAGACCGCCCATAATTAATGTTGGAACGCTATAACCCAATTGAATGGGTCCGTTCCGTTCTTTTTTTTCATATGCCGGACTTCTTTGGTATCTCTGTGACTTGCTATTCTGCCCTACCAGGTGGTGGTGATGGAGGGGATGAACACCTCGGGCAGGAAGCTGGTGGCCTCCAAACTCTACGAGGTCGGTATATCTCCCTATCTGCTGCCTCCCCTCCAGCCTTAAGGCACTGGGCAACTTTTGATTCCGCCCAGCGGTCCTCTTATTGTTTCACCTCGTCTTGTAGGGGGTCCCTCTGCCGTTCTACTCCAGCCAGGTCAAACGGGAGGTGGATGAGGGTGAGCAACGTTTCAGAATCAACATTTCATTGTTTTTGTTTTTCGGTGCACTTCAGTTTGCTAACATCCTTCGTCCTCCTCTAGTCCCGAGGCAGGTGAGCGTGCTGGTGGCGTGCGGACCCTACACCCCCGCTGACAGCCTGACCTTTGACCCCCTGGTGGACCTCCTCAGCGTCATCGCCAGGGACCGGCCAGATGTCTGCATACTGGTCAGTCTCCTCAACTCAGTTCTTCTCGCCGTAACACAGGCGCACACTTCGCAATCTTTGGCGGTTTGATTCTGACCTCACTTTGTGTCACTTCAACTCTCCACAGCTGGGGCCGTTTGTGGACGCCAAGCACGATCAGATTGAGGTAAGTTGGGGTCCTCCCTTTATAAACTAAGTGAACAGATACACTTGATGTTTTTGATAAGAACCCTGTGTACCCGTTGCAGAAAGCCCAGGTCACAGAGACGTTTGAGGCCATCTTTTCCAGGTGTATGGAGAGCATCGTGGAGGGCACCAAAAGGTAAAACTGTAGACATCCCTCTGATATCTGCAAATCTCTTCTATTAAACCACATGACTCCTGTAGCAACCGAACGCCACTTGCATATCCCTACCAGTGCCCTACATACAGTTAGCCATGTCTGTAGTCTTTTTTGGATGTGTAATTTTAACCTGTGGTTATAACACAACTCCTGTCTAGTGTGGGCTGCCGCCTGGTGTTCGTACCTTCCCAGAGAGACATCCACCACCACTTCGTCTACCCTCAGCCCCCTTTCACCCTGCCGGGCCTCAGCAAAGACCAGGCAGAGGTGAGACACCCTGGATTTTGCATTTTCCCCTCGCAATAACGGATGAAGGTTAAACGAATAGCGTTCTAAGCAAAGGGAATCCTTTTTACAATTGGGACCCAGCCGGAGAGTTCGGGAGATTTAGCCTGTATCGTTGAAGACGTTGACACAAAGGTTAAACTCAAGTGTCTATAATGTGTTTGTAACTGACCCTGCTTGTTTATGTGTGTTGCACAGCGAGTGACCCTGGTGCCTGACCCCTGCACTCTGCTCGTTGAGGGCGTGGCTGTGGGGCTGACGTCCACTGACATCCTGTTCCACATGGGTGCAGAGGAGATCAGCTGGTAATAGACTAACACACACTCTATCTGTGAATGGGAGAGAGAAACTTGTTGGGTTTGAGTTTTTCAGTCAGGTATCAGCTAGGCTGACAGTGTTGTCTTTTTTTACAGTACAACGGGCTCAGACCGATTCTCACGCATCCTGAAACACATGCTGACCCAGAGAAGGTGAGACACAGGGACAAAACCGTGGCACACTCTTTTACCCTCATTACACGTCACAATTCTTGTCTTTACCAAGTCACGAGACCTGTTTGTGTGTGTGTGTGTGTGTGTGTGTGTGTGTGTGTGTGTGTGTGTGTGTAGCTACTACCCCCTGTACCCACCGGTGGAAGAGGTTAACATGGACTATGAGAAGTTCCAGAGCTATGGGCAGATGCCAGTCACCCCTGACATGCTCATCATCCCCTCCGAGCTACGCTATTTCATCAAGGTGAAGAGTACAGATTTTCTCACTCTGGTATATCCTGCATGTACTTGGCTCACAAAAAGGATATCATTTTACACACACACACACACACACACACACAACCTCAAACAATCGCCTTCATACATATATTCCTTCATATATTCCTCCATGTAATTTGTCAATGTCAATTTTCCCTGTACTCTAGGACGTGAATGGCTGTGTTTGTGTAAATCCTGGACGTTTGACCAAGGGCCAGGTGGGCGGGACTTATGGGAGACTGCTCCTCCAGGCCGGTGGCCCATCAGAAGATGGGAAGAGAGTGAGCCCATGTTTAGCAGGACAAGTCGTGAAGATCTAAGGGGATACTTTTTTCTGACTTATTCCACTAAACAAGGACCTTGACTCATTGTTGCTGTATTTTTACAATTATTGGTTTGATATTATGGTAGCTACTTGTAAATAAATTCAAAATGACATGATCTCTCCTCTATTTGCCTGATATTTAACTGCATCACAAGTTCCAAACTCATTGTCCAGTGTCCTCTTTACTAGGTCTTATTTTGTACTCTCAGTACATATATTGGCTATTTGATATTACAATATAATTTCAACATTTCTACACCCTGCGCGGTTGGCAATCACAAAATGTACGAGTAAGTACTACGAATTCTGAAGTAAAAAAAAAGGGGTTACTAGAAAAGTGTTGCTTTTGTTTTGAAAATACGAAAGTCCTAGGGGCATAGTTGGACGCGCAGCCGCAGTTACGGTACTGACAACTGCATCAAGCAAATATGGCGGCGGCCGTCGATAGTGTTGTAAAAGTGTAAGTTTTCTATCATTTAAAGATGAGCTCCGGTGATAGAACACCCAGAGTTTTATATTCTTTTATACCATATACTGTGGTACTGTAAACGATCAAAAATCATGGGAATATTTATTGATTAAAGACCACTTAAGCAAGAATTTCCTCGCTAATAGCCACTTAGCCGTAGCCATTGTAACTAGCTATCGTAGTTAGCCATTGCTTTCCATTGTATTGTAAAGCTTTGTTATTCTGTCTTTTGACTACTGTGAAACCATTGAAGAAGCTGTTGCTAAAGACGCCTTATTGCCGTTTTGATGCAACAACGCGTTGGATTTTAGTGGCTATACGAAGATCTGTATAACGTTAGCTAGTTATTTTAGGCAGATTAATATTGTGAAAAGACTGACCACTGCACTGTCGTTACACTTTGAAGCAGGTTGGCGGGCCCATCCTCACAGAGACGTTTATGCTAATTTGTGAAATGTCGAAATGCCCGATGGGATTACTTGACCAAAGCAACACACTTTGATTAATATCAAATTTTTTCCAAATGAGGACTGAAGCCATCTCATCTTTTTGGTTGATTCCAATAGAAACAAAGTGAACCTTGGTTAATTAATGAGCGATTGGATACAGACATGGCACTACATGTTCTATTCACATTCTTCTTTTTAAACAACTGACAAACCTATGAATATTATTAGGGATGTATTTTGACTGTTTCCTCGTTGTGGTTGCAGGCTCGGGGAGCAGTACTATAAAGATGCTATGGAGCAGTGCCATAACTACAATGCCCGTCTCTGTGCAGAGCGGAGCATCCTTATGCCCTTTCTGGACTCCCAGACCGGGGTGGCTCAGAGCAACTGTTACATTTGGATGGAGAAACGGCACAGGAGTGCAGGTGGGGATTTGTCATGCCAAATAAGTCTACTCAAAAACCACATACGTTAAGTCAACACCCAAGCTAAAATTGATCTTCCTTTCATGGTTTGTGCGTGCATGTGTGTGTTGTGTGTTTTCAGGTGTGGCACCAGGTCAGCTCTACACCTACCCAGCTCGTCGCTGGAGGAAGAAGCGGCGTTCCCACCCACCCGAGGACCCGCGACTAGCCTTCCCCCCTCTTAAATCAGGTATGAACTTTAGGCCCTGAACCCTCAGGCAGCTTCTTTGGGGGGGGGGGGGGGTTTGGTTTGGTTGTAACCAAGTCACAACGTAATATGTCTCTATCTGGCTATGCTCTAACTTAATGATGTTGCTTGGATGTTGCTCTACCGTGTGTGTGTTTGTGTGTGTAGCGGAGCTGGAACTGGGTCTGAAGCGCGACACCCTGGGCGGGCCGGACGGCAGCAGTCTGGAGGCCTTGCTGAAGGGGGAGCCCCTAGATAGGAGGGGGGGCGGGCCTGACCCCCGGGCCGCAGAGGAGGACCTGGCCACGCCAGAACCTCTGGCTGCCTCCGCCTCCAGTCACACCTCCTCTGGACGGATACGCAAGGTGGGGCCTAACCGTCCACTAGACTGGACCTTATGTGGAGTCACTAATCAGGGCAGGGAGAGTCCAGGTGCAAGAAACTGAGTGAACCACTCTTTGATAAACACTTCTCTACCGTCTCGTCTCTTTTCCCCTTTTTGTTTTGTTTTTCAGAGGGTCCTGGACCACGATGACTACCTGGATGATCTGGATGACGAAGACTTTGAGGACGAGACCCCCAAGAGGCGAGGGAAGAGCAAGTCCAAGGTGGGAATCATCTTAGCTTGGCGTCCTGAACCTCAAACCAGAGCAATTTGGTGTAGAGTGTGCCCTGTGCCCAGGCTTCCTGAAGCCCTTCCTGACTCTATCGTCTATGGTTGCTCAATCCCCAGGGCCGTGGTGTGGGGAATGGGAAGAAGAAGATGGAGGCGGCGGCTGCAGCTTTGGAGGAGAGGGACAAACCCTATGCTTGTGATAGTGGGTACCAGCTTAACTACCTTTGGTGTGTGTGTGTGTGTGTGCGTGTGTGTGTGTGTGGGGGTGGGTGGGTGTGTGTATGTGTGTGTGTGAAAGAGAGGTTCAGATTTACTGGATGTGGACAATGTCTCCCTGTAACGTGTGTGTGTTTGTCCAGTCTGTGGGAAGCGCTATAAGAACCGCCCTGGCCTGAGCTATCACTACACACACTCTCACCTGGCGGAGGAGGAGGGCGAGGACCGGGAGGAGATTGAGGAGCCACCCGCCCCACGTCAGCCAGAGGAGCACAAGAGTAAGTCGCTAGCAGAAACTCCGTTAAATCTCTCTCTCTTTTTCATTAAGTAGTGGGATAAGATGCACTGAAATCAGCTGATGTTCAATAATAATTATCCTCCCCAGCTCCTAAGAAGGGTCCCAATGGTCTGGCCCTGCCCAATGACTACTGTGACTTCTGCCTGGGAGACTCCGCCCTCAACCAGAAGACCGGACAATCCGAGGAGCTGGTGTCCTGCTCCGACTGCGGACGCTCAGGTAGGAATCGGTCCTCTTCTTCCTTCTGACCAGGAGACGCATGCACTTGTGTTGAGTCCAATTCCGCTGTATTACCTTGCGTCGTTTCGTTGTTCAGTTCAGTTTGACCATTTAAAGGGTCAGTGTGATACGCCCTCTGTCCCCATTTACGGCTATAGACTTAACATAATAAACTCTCTGGCTCCCCAGGCCACCCGACCTGCCTTCAGTTCACAGCGGTGATGATGGCTGCTGTCAAGACCTACCGCTGGCAGTGCATCGAGTGCAAGTGCTGCAACGTGTGCGGCACCTCCGAGAACGACGTGAGTGCGGCGACGACTCACTGTCTTTTCTCGAATTATTTACCTCTAGAAACCAGTAGCGTTTGCTCCGTCTCTCGCAAAACTAAGACTGGCCTCCCTGAATAAGTGGATCATGTGCGTGTTGAGTGCTAAAGTTGCTGTGGTTGTAGCACTCGCATGGGTGAAGAGGGGGGGCTAGTTTTAGTTAGAAGGGGATTCATCCGCTCTCTTGTCTGCGTGTCCCAGGACCAGCTGCTGTTCTGCGACGACTGTGACCGGGGCTACCACATGTACTGCCTCAGCCCCCCCATGACTGAGCCCCCCGAAGGTAGGCCTCACCGTACTTACACACAAACACTTTCCGGTGCTCGTGGCTTAAACGGTGTCCTTACAAAATGTGTCGTAACAAGGTTATTGTCGTCAGTCCAAAACCTGGGATTGCGGTGCATAAATGTTTGCATCTATTTGCATTGTTATCTAACAGGAAGTTGGAGTTGCCACCTGTGCCTGGCTCTGCTCAAGGAGAAGGCGTCTATATACCAGAGTCAGAGCTCTGCCCCCGAGTGACCATCCTCTCAGAGACCACGGGACCCCCGCGCCCCTCTCACATCCAGCCCATCCCAGCCCGAAACCCCAGTGGGGACGACGGGGAAGCCCATCTAGGAGCAGCTAACTCTGGGGGTCAAACCTTCACAGAGGGAGGGGGAGGGGGAATGCTTAACGGATTCCAGATTTCAAAAGGATAAACTTGAAACCCACTTTTCATTTACATCTCTCATGACGCCACCCACCTTTCATCCACACACACGCACCTTTAGACTGTTACACACTCTGGGTAGAGAGACGGAGAGCAAACACAGTAACCATAGTAACTCCTGTCTCCATGGAGCTCGCATTTGTAAATGGATTAGCGTTGCTGCTAATTTGCTCCTCTACACTCGTCACCCACCCACGCATTAATAGATTGTTAGATAGATGGTGTGGATTGCAAAGACAGTGTGTTTTGTTTGTTGCCAAATTATCTATTTTTACTCGCTGGATGAAAAACAAATAAAAAAGGTTGAACCACGTGTATGGGGTTTCCAGTAAATGGCCACCTAAATTTGAGAGATTAAGGTCACTAATGGACTTTTTGTTGTGCCGTTTGTCTGTGGTGGTCTTTCTGGTGTTTCAGAATCATTCTCACGTGAACGGGCATGTTCTCCTCACAGTTGTTCTCCCCGTGCCAACGCAGACATGCTGTCTTTGGTACAGCATCATAGCTTTCCAAACCGCATTCTGCAGTATCACCCAACATTTTAACATGGACGGGGAATGTTCCAGGCTGCCTATTTTGAGGTGACCAATTGCTGCAACCATGGTCACTGGTGTGGCATGCAGCTATAGGAAGAGCTTTATGCTACCTGGCTGTGATGTAGGTGACCTGGAACATCCCCATGCAGTGGAGCTAGACCTTATTCTTGTTCTACATCGGCCACATTCTAACGGATGGCACACAAATGGTTTTGCTTCAAACTTTCCTTTTATTTGATGGAATTCGATGGCTATTTGCTGTCTTCATGCAGAGTCCACCCTCACATCAGATCTCAACTGTCTTCTTTGTGTTGATTATTTAGCTGTTTTTATCAATTCCGTGCCATGACAAGGCGTAATTGCATGCAAATTGCACTTGTACTTGAGTACGAATGCACACTTAAACACTTGTTTCATTTATAATTTTTGTTACATTTTATATACAGTATATCACTTGGTATTTCTTTGGGATTGGGATTTTCTAGTAGAATTTTGTAAAGTATAAGCATAGCTGATAACATCCATTGTAAAACAAAGTATAGCTACTAACACAATGTACGTGTTGTATTGACTTTTTCTACTTGGTTTGACAGTGAATTCTTTATTTTATTTTTTTTTTCATTTATTAGTTATTGACTTCCATAATATGAATATTTGTTATGGTAAAATTATGTAATTTGTGTAATTTTTATTTACATTTCTTTGTTATCGAACCTGCTTTGGCCCTATTAAAGTAAAAATGTCCATGTATCTGCAATCCCAAAACTGTTTGTTTCTTCTATTAATTCCATACAAATTCTAGTTTCTGTAACAGTATATTCAATATGTATGGCCAATCAGGTGTGGAAACTTTATTACCAGTAAAAACAAACTACCATATGGTTTAACATTTCTTTGTTTGTAAAAAAAAAAAAAAAGCTTTAAAATCCGCTGCAACTTAAAAGCCCGTCCCTGAACATGTATGTTTCTCAGTGTAAATATTACAATATTATTGGAATTAATCCTATGTTCCTTGATTTATTTTTTGATCAACCTTGTTAGTTGGTCGTGGGTTTACGATACATCTAGGCCACGCCCTCTTTGTGGGGAAACAAACCAACCATGCTATTGCTTATTATGAGATCCTGGCAAACTTTGTAGAAGTGTAAGAATAAAGAAATTGCCAGCACAAGGCCAAACATTTACAATCAACATGCAGAGTTGACGAAGTAGTCCATAGATAAATTGTATTTCATTTAGTTTGTTTTTGTGTTGATTGTTTTCCCAAACGTAATTCTATTTACAATTACTGTTGAGCAGCTACCTTTGACGTGAACTTCAGGCAGTTGGAGAGGGGTATACATGTTTTACTTCTTTCCCCTTTAATACATGTTTTCCTATAGAATTCAGTATCTTCAGTCATTTCTGGATCTACACTTTTGGTTGACTTATTCCAGGCACATGCAATGCTAGTACCTGCCACGCAGACAGAGGCATCCAATTTATACTCACCAACATGTGAGCCGATTTGACCTAGTCTAAGGAATCTATTAATAATGATAGTTATGAAGACAACTCCATTTCATAGTAAATAACAAGGATTATCATAAAAATAACTTTTACAAAAGCTTCTGCTTGAAATTACACCCTAAATAGCTGGCAATCGCATTACGGTGTAAGTATAGAACCTATCCTATCCAACTTTATATTCAAATATCAAGACTGACTAATCTCAGTGTATCTAACACAAACGTTGAAGGAGAGGAAGGGTAAAAAATACACGTATAAGACACATATAAATAGACATGTATTTTGATGTTTTATTATTGACAATGGAGGATTGTTAAATATTGCATGTTTAAAAGTATAAATAATGCACTGACTGCATTTCCCCCAAAAAGAGGCGTAGACTTGAAATACATTAGAGAACCTGTATGTGCCGAAAATGTTGTGATTGATTTCTCCATATCCTAGATTTTTGATAGGAAAAAACATTAAAGCATGGTGTTAAAACATCACAAAGCTTTTTTTATGTGCAGGAAAGTGATGTTTCCAGCGGAGATGTTTTTTCCACCTATTGTCCAGCCATACCTTTTATACATTCAAGGTTACTTTATGTCCTCTCATTTGGCTTAACATATAAGCTGATATCCTATAAGCATATAGGTACACCTAGTCATGTAGAGACCCACCTTCCCTCTGTTCTAAGACCTGCAAACCCACAAACCCCCACATCTGTTTCCCATCATAAGAGGCTCCCCTATAAGGTCCTCTACATATACATACAAAAGGACCTTCCACAGACTCATATACACTAGAATCTAGTGTAGCGACTAGATACACTGTAATACACTGTCCTTAAAATGTCCATGTTTTTATATTTATAATTTGTCTTTTCCAAAGAGTACATGCATCGATGTTGTCCGAGTCTGACTAATATAATATATAGTGACCGGTTCCTAGAACACGTTTAATATGAATTATGAGAGAAACAGATGGTCTACTGTTGCGTTTCAAAGACTGCCCTGCCCTTTAGTCAAACTCAAAACAGACAAAGGTCATGTCACAGTTGTTTATTGCAGTCAACAACAAGCATACATACACTCATATTTGTCCAAACACAAAGATCCAACGCTCTGAAGTATATTTATACAGCAAAGACAACATAGTGCATAGTGCAATCTTCCAAAGTAGTCAGTCAATCAGCCATGCAATGTAATTAACAACTACACGTATGAGATTGGTGTGGTACTATAAATATACACTTGATTATCTGATATTTGAGGTTACTTGTGGCCGTCATAAAGCAATACAGTTCGATCTGTGTTTTTGCAACTTTCTTTCGCTTGTTTAAAAGAACATAATTCCCTATCCAAAAGGAAGGTCTGTAAATAGCAGACAGACGTTACAAATGTAATACTTATAAATTGGTGAGAATTAGTGCAACAAATGGTTACAACTGGTACTTCTTAAGATAATACTTCATAGGATATCACAAACATGGATAGGTGCTTTATATAAAACTGTAAAATTCTTGGTTTGCACTATTTACCAAAAGGTAAACAATGTGACTCTCAGTCAACTAGAGTTAAAGTACTAATCATAAATGTACAGCGGACACCTCGTATCACAATGCAAAGTGGAACACACTGATAATTCATTGCAGCGGAGAATGCACAGTAGAAAAACACTGAAATAGAACATGAAACATTTGTATATGTGTTCTGCGATTAGCATCGATGTGTGCGTGTTTGCCTGTATTCTCGTGTGTGTGTGTGTGTGTGTGTGTGTGTGTGTGTGTGTGTGTGTGTGTGTGTGTGTGTGTGTGTGTTTTAGTGTACCGTAGTGTTCGTTAGATCTGCTCGAAGCCGATGGAGCACAGCAGGAAGATGGCATACAGCAACATGAGACAGAGCCCCAGTCGGCGGTCTAACCTCCAACGATTTAAATGGACACTCAGAACCTGTGCAGGGAGAATGGGGGTGGGACGTATACCAGCACTTAACCCAAGTTACTGATACCCAATTAAAGCAACGTTATGCAAGGACATCTGCGTACAGGCGCAACTCCAAAACAAAACAGACCCACGATCACAAAGCAGCCCTTGCTGCTGGAATATATACTGCATTGTAGTTATTAAGGTCTAGCGGTGGTCTACTCACCGTGAGGATGACTGAAGCCAACAGCAGGATGACCGAGTACACCAGCCCCTTACTGTTGATGTTCACCTAGCAAGAACAAACACCACATAAAACCCCCCAACATGGCAACCACACACAGCCTCACGGGAAACCAGCAACCTCAGGTCTGGGTATTTTCAAACCCAAGAAGCACTAAACAGAACATCACTTTACAGAGCTATCAAGGGGGTGGGCCTACTCTCACAAACGCACACACTGACAGACACACACACACACACACACACACACACACACACACCTAGACAATGGGAAGATGGTAGAAGCCCCTACCACAGATCCATAGTCGACCAGCAGAGTCCTGAGAGCCCAAGGGAAGCCCAGACCCAGCAGGATATCAAAGATATTACTGCCTATAGAGTTGGAGACCGCCATGTCCCCCATGCCTGGAACACAACCACACACACACACACACACACACACACACACACACACATATATATACATACTGTACACACACTCATCGTGAAGAGATAGGTAAACAGCAATACATATAAAAAGACAAATTTGCATCGAATGACGCAGACGCACACACACCTTGTCGGGCCACGATGAGGCTGGCCATGCAGTCTGGGACGCTGGTGCCCGCTGCCAGGAAGGTGATGCCCATGATGACCTCGGGGATGCCCAGAGTGAAACTGATGATGGTCACCTAGGAGGATTAACAGTCACACACACACCAGAAGGTCAGGAGGCCAGCCCGTGGGTGCGTGTGATTTCAGAATTCCGATACAAAAGGGGAGAATAAAGTGTGCATTTGCACGTTTCATGTGTGTTTGTATCTCTGTGTGTGTGCGTGCGTGTGCGTGTGTGTGTCCGTCGGCGGCGGCGGCGTCTCCCTACCATCCAGACCATGAGGTAGGAGAAGAGGGCGATCCAGAGCGTGGAGGAGAGGAAGGTGACCAGGTACCAGCGGTGCCAGCGGGGCAGGGCACAGTTGGGCACGGTGAGGTAGAGCAGCACGCTCACGGGCCACGCCACCAGCCACTTGGTGACCCTCCACCAGCCCTCTGCATGGGGAGCAGAAAGAACAGTCTGTCGGGGCCATGGAGCACTGCTCTCCTCTGCATGGGGAGCAGAAAGAACAGTCTGTCGGGGCCATGGAGCACTGCTCTACGCAGGCCTGCTAGTCTAAATATACACTGGCCTCAGGCCATTTCCACGCTTAGGATTGGATGATTAGACGGAGACTTTGACCAAACCACCGAAGCAAGCACCTGATTGATCCTGTATGTTTATCAGCGATGACTTGCCGTATCCGACTAGCATTACATACCTGGCATGACAAGAGGTCTGAAGGAGAGTTCTTCTTCTTCCTCCTCCGGCTCCTCCTCCTCATCCTCCTCCACCTCCTCTTCTTTGGGCAGGATGCCACCTGCATTCTCCCCCTCCTCCCTCTCCCTCCCCTTCTCCCTCTCTCCCTCCAGGGACTGTGTCTCTCCCTCCAGGCCCCTTCCATTCTCTGTAGCCCATGGGCCCCCGTCTCCCCCCTCCTCCCCCACTCCTCCCCCTTCCTCCAGGCACCTTGCCTGGATCAGCCTCTTTCTCTGTTGGAGAGAGGGAGGGAGGGAGGCAGAGAAACATGGAGAGCGAGACATAGGCAAAAAGAGGGAGAAACAGAGAGAGAGAGAGCGAGGCAAGGAGAGAGAGAGAGAGAGAGAGAGAGAGAGAGAGAGAGAGAGAGAGAGAGAGACAGAGAGAGAGACAGTGATGGGAATTAACGTCAACCACAGCTAATGGCTGACCACTCTAACACTGGCTAGCTGGCGTGTGAGTCTCGGGGAAACATGAAACCGAGAGGATGAACGTCTTCAAACACGACAGAGGTACTTGGAAAAGGCAGGCAGGCAGCAGCATGCACGTCAAAGGCAGAGGGAGCCACAGAGGGAGAGTTCCACAGGGTCAGCGTGAGCCAGCGTGCTCCCTCCACGTCCCCGGAGCCACCACCCTCCACAACAGCACAAGAGGACAGACAGACAGACATGCTCCCTACGTGGGGTGTTCAAACGGCAGTCTATGCATTCAGATATGCACACAGAATTCAGGGGGTGGGGGGGCGATGGTGTACCTCGTCGATGACAATGCGCCCTGCCATGCGCAGGCGGGTGTTGGGGGGGAAATGCGGGGTGATGAGGAGACGGAGGCTTGCCTCTGAGAAGGAGAGCCGGTGGGGGTGTCGGCTGAGCAGCTCGTCCACCATCACCACCCCACCACCGTCACCGGGGGGGTCCTGGCTGGCCAGCGCACACGGGTCTGGGGGTGGAGGGGGGAACCAGGGGGAGCATGGGAGAGAAGAGAGGGGTGAGGAGGGTAGAGGAGGAGGGACAGAAAGGGAGTGTGGAATGGTAGGCCATGAAGTAGAGAGGGGAGGATGAGAGTGAGTCGCAAAATAGCTTTTTAATTGGAGTAACTATTTCAGACAGTGGTGATCCCTCAAGATAACATTCTGATTGACAGTCTAGGCATTTGAAAGCTGGAGCATCAATCATCCATCTCTCTCAAAAGCACAGACACACACACACACACACACACACACACACACACACACACACACACACACACACACACACACACACACACACACACACACATCTACCCGTCTTGAGGGGCACCAGATCGTTGTCACAGTCGCCGTGTCCCACAGCGGTGGTCCGTCGTAGGGTGCTGAGACAGGGCTGGCCCCCTCTATGGCAGTGGCTCTCCACCCAGCCACACAGTGGCCTGTTAAACCTACACACACACACACACACACACACACACACACACACATTTATGGGGGTTTATTAAGGAGGAAATGTAGCCTGATTAATAAAAAATGAAAGGGGGAAGGTGAGAAAAGTGAGAGCTTTCTAAGGACAAGAGAGAAAGAAAGACAGAGAGAGCAGGGGGAGACTGGAAAGAGAGGGATTCACCTCATGATGAGAATGTAGACTCCGTACATAGCGATCAGGATGATGGTTTCCCACCTGAAACACACACACAGTCCAGTCTAAGACTTGCCCT
The DNA here is from genome assembly GCA_026901105.3 of Galaxias olidus. Taxonomy (NCBI): domain Eukaryota; kingdom Metazoa; phylum Chordata; class Actinopteri; order Galaxiiformes; family Galaxiidae; genus Galaxias; species Galaxias olidus. Next base: position 191,400 of record JAPMUY010002311.1, read on the forward strand.
CTGATCCCTGGGAACTTTTAAATAGTTTGTTTATTTATAGTTATAAATTATGAAGAATCAAAGATTGGTTTCCAAAGGCCTTACCAAATCACTTTGTCATCGTAGATCACCTGCAAAGCCAAGAGAAGTAAGTTGTACTTTTCAGCACAAAATGATTTCCTTTATTTACCAGATGGGTCAACAAAACGTTCTTTGACAAACAATTCGGTAAGCCTTGTGAGCAGATAACAGTAGAGCAATGGGCCGGTTGAATGGGTAACCTTCAAAATGGCTGTGGCCTTACCAAGATGAGCACGAGGATGGAGAGAATGTAAAAGCTGGCATCACGGAACAGAGGCCACCAACTCAGAGAGATGGGCTAAGAGAGAGGAGACACACACACACACACACACACACACACACACACACACACACACACACACAGCTATTCAGAACATTCTGTCGCATGCAACTTACAAGTACCCCACAAGGACTACAAAGTGCACGCAAGAACCATTGCTTCATGGCAGTTGTTCCCAATCCAGTCCCCCCGGATACCCTATGCCAGGAATTGGATCTTACCCAGTGCCAGCACACCTGGTGTAATTAATCAAGGTCTTGCTGTAGGTGATTAATTATACCAGGTGTGCTAGCACTTGGTAAGATTAATACCTGGAATGGCTGAGGGTACTTGAGGACTGGATTGGGAACCGCTGCTTTAAGGGCTCAACGTTATGACTGGAAGGTCAGCTCGTCATAGTACCTGCCCAGCAAAGATGCCGCAGATGCCGATGATGATGAGGATGTTGAAGACGGCCGAGCCTACGATGGTGCCCACCCCCAGGTCTCCTTTGGTGATGAAAACGCCTAGGAAACAAGTAGAGACAACATATTATCATCACTATTATACCGCAAATTTTTACTACTGTTTCATCAGCGTTGAATGTAAACATTGTATCTATTTTGGAATTTTATGAAGTGGGGAAGGAATTTAGTCATTGGGCTAAGAGACATGCTAATTAACAACACTCAAATCCCTTTGTCCAAAACAACAGTCCTAAAGATGTAAAACAACATCGCTTCCCTTAAGGAGGCCCTCTCCCCTGGTACAGCAAAGTGCTTTGACAATCCATTATGGATCAATAAGGCGGCAATACGGGATGACGCAAGCTGAAGCATTGCTAATCAATCATTCACTACTCACCAATCAGAGAGGTGAAGAGCTCAGGGGCGGAGCTCCCGGCTGCCATGAAGGTTGCCCCGGCAACGTCCTCGCTGAGTTGAAGGTTCTAGAGCAGAGGTAAAGACAGAAAGGGTCTGGAAAATGACGGACCAACTCTGAAATCAATAAACCAATTCTTTCAGTCAATAAATCTGAACGGTCGTTCTTGAAACTAATTGTGTTCCCAGATGGGAAATGCATAAAAATGTATTATCCTTCAAGAAGTCCAGGAAGCACTACTCCGGATCTTCCATTGTGTCCTCACCTCTGATATCTTCTCCAGGGACGGAACAAAATAAACATCACACACGATGGCCAGGGCATGAAACATGTAGACCGCCTAAGAAAACCCAGGGGAAAGAGAAACACGTGTCTGACAGTGAAAACGGATGAGACGCATCCAAGTTAAATGACAGCGATCTAATCATTGTGTAACCTGCCCTAAGCATTTGTCACGGTAAAGTGATAGCATGGCCTGAGAGTATCATCTCAATATTTAAAAATGAATTCACTCCACAACCTGTGTGTCTCTCCTCCTTACTCACACAGAGGACATGGAGAAGGACCGCACCCTGTCTCCTCTGCTCCACAGTAAAGACATCCTCCGGAAACTCGTGGATGGCTTACAGGGGGAGAGAAATAAAAAGAGGGGGGGCAGCCGGAAAAGAGAGAGTGAGAGAAAGGGAGGGGTTGAAAGGGAGTTCTGAATAGGGATCCGATCAAGAAAACAAGCTGCAGCCACGGAGATGTGTGAGCAGGCTCCCTTGCATCGCCTAGCAACAGGGTGCCAGCTCCAGGTTGAAGTGGCGCCACGTCACGTGACCCATCAGCACAGCAGCCCTGAAATAGGACCCCGGCACAGAGACACACAGCAACACACAGCAACCCAGCAACACAGCAGAACACCCCAATATCCGCCCACCCCAGTGTGACACTTTCTCAGAACCCACCGTGCACAAACACACAAAGCAACTCACTCGTCACATCTCTCCTCATCACTTTAACATGAACTCACCAATAAACACACACACACACACACACACACACACACACACACACACATCTGTAATGGTTTGCTGAGGAGGAGCGTACCAATCACTTGTCATTACATCTATAGGCCGGCAATTTGGCTCCAGATGCTCACAGCATCATCTAATGCCACAATTCAGTTTCCTAGCAACAAAAGCCTCACAGGGCTCAACTGCATTTTAAAAGCGTCTGTCTGTGCTCTTTAGAGAAACAAGAGAAGGGGTGGTGGGAGACGGCTACAAAGAGATCAATAGAGATAGAAAGGTAGATTCAAATTGATCAAGAGGCAAGTCAGGTAGAGATAGAAAAACAGTACATGTCAACAACCAGACGCACACATGCATTGGCAGGCTGTAAAGGACACGCTCAAATCTGCACATGAACAAACTCGCACACACGTATCCTACCAGCACTAGAGGGGGTTGAGATGTTGCTATCCTGGATGAGCTCCCTCTTTGACCAGAAGATGGTACCCTCCACTCTGGCTCTGGGTCTGGGGGAGGCTGCTGTTGTGTAATAACAGTGAAAATGAGAGAGAAAAAAACGGGAGATTATTTTAGACTATGATCAAATCTAATACGCTGTTCACATGGCTTAATCGGAGGGTATTCAGCTCCATACCACAACAAAAGGCCTAGGCCTACATGGTGTTAGGGGCCAAGAGTTTACATTTTCTGTTCCTGTCAAAAAGGCTGCAGACATCACCCAAACGGTACAACTTTGGAACGCACCTGTTACATGAAAGAAATGCACGAGCCAAGTGGCCGTGACCAACCCGACGCCACAGACGCAGAGCCGCGGCAGGAGCCGCGTGCGTTTTGCTCTGACTGTCGCCTTCATGTCTCCGCTTCAAATCTCCTTAAAGCAAGTCGTTGTTTGTCGACATGACAGCAGCAACCGGCCCGATCCTCTGGTTTAATCCGGTAGTCTGAATTAGATTTTAATTTCCCTTTCCTGAGCGTTCACTGAAAGCTTCTTTTCGTCGTTGGGCGACATTTGAATACTGTACGATCAGCATTTCTACATTTCTCATTCCAATGATGTCTCGTCCATCAATGGCACAGCATCCTTTGGGAGAGCATCCCTTCCTGCTTCCACCGACGAGCACTTTTTAGCCTTTTGCTTGGTCTACCAAAAAGCGTACATAATAAGGTTAAGAATGAGAAAACCAATAGTAACCTAAATAATAATAGTCTTCTTTGCAGACCCTCATCACATCCCTTCCGCTCCCGTTACCGTAGCTCGTCACGAGGGGGTGTTTTCCCTGCTTCTCTGGTGCCACTGACACTTTGAGCGCGCAATTTGGGTGGGGCAAACAAATGTGTTCATTTTGTCTAAGAATTTTCTTGGTCGCGTACGAGATTAATTGTGGGTTAATGCTCATAGAAGAAAAAAAAGGAAATGATAAACAGATTTCAAGATTGAACATTTATTGTCATTAAACATCCCTTTTGAAATTACCATCATAATGGTTTTTTATCAAGTTCGTCAACAAAATTTACTAACTATTTTAATTAAAAATAACATTCAATAACTGATATTTTAAGTTAAACAACTTGAAATTCCCCTGTAAAACAATATTGAATACAGTACATCTAGGTCTTGGCCACAAAACATCAAAATAAATATAAAAAACTCCATTAGTTACCCCTTCAGAAATTAACACAGAACTGTCATATTGCCAAAACAAACACAGTGTTGATAGGAACCAGTCTCATATTTTGAGTCAGCATCTGCTTAGATTTTAGGCACAAAAAAACAAAACAGTTCCATGCATAAAATCAAGTCCTAATCATGGGTACCCATTTGGCACTAAATTCCTCTTTACAAATATAAAGGCAGCAAACAGTAAAAAAGAAAAAACAGTAGAGCATCATGACAAATAATAATCTAGCGCAGAATGCAAAGTGTTGATTGTATAGGAACCAGGAAAATGAGGCTAAAGTCCTTGAAGCCCACTGGTCGATCAATAGAGGGCACTGTTGAGTAAAAACACAATTTTCCCAAGAGCAGGATTTAGTATTCTTGTGATATCATTCCCATGTACTGCTCAGGTGGACAGACATGGTCGTATCTCACCTTAAAACATGGTAGTTTAGCTTTTTTAACAGTTTGATTTAGTTGCTGAAGCTCTTTTAATTTAACAACAGCAGAACATAACATTTGTCTCAACAATCAAAATGATCAACATTTCAAAATACCCACTTATTCTCCCAGGGCTCTAACAAAGTACATTTCATTGATCAGCACGAACAAACAGTGCTTTTCCCCGCCAAATCAATACCACGCCTTACGTAAAGATTGGAGTTGAACATAACACATTGCAACAACCCTGTCCTATTTTTACTCAATTAAGGCAGGCCGGGTGTGAGAGGGCCACAAGGCTGACACCCACCCCCTACAGAGCTCCAAACAGATCTCACCTTTAAATGTGCACCTTCATTCATTTTGCATCTTTGTATTTCTTGGTTAATGATCCTTCACTTCTTTATCTGATCCTATTACAGGCCCGGCCCCCCTCCAGACACAATGATTTGTGGCCCGACCACTGAGATCTACCCGCCTCTTTGGCTACCGGCCGGGCTCCATCGAGCCTGTGACCTGGAAGTTGATTCCGTCGCCAGGTGGCGGCGAGGAGATGAGTGGGCAGAGCCAGCAGATGTACCAGCGTGGGCCCAGGGCGTGGCGCAGGTTGCCCAGCAGGCCCAGGGAGTAGGGCCGGCGGCTGGAGTACCACTCCCTGGTGGTCTGGCCCTGCAGCATCAGGAAGATGTGGAAGAAAAGGAAGGCGGAGACCAGCAGGAAGCCCACCACACAGGTGTCTGCGATGAAGGCAAAGGCAAATGCCCGCGCTGTAACCTGGCCTAGAAAGAGAGAGGGAGGTGGGTTAGCTTAGTACTGATTTAAAGCAAAGGTAGGCAAGTTTTGGAATATGGTCGCTACCACTCCCTTGCTGCTCCCTCACTGCGAAATAAATAGCTGCACTGACAAATGGGACGACCAGTCTTTGTACATACGTGATTGACAGGTTGCCATTGAGAAAAAGCAAGCTGAACAGGTCGCAGAACTTGGGTGTGTTACATTTTCAAAAGGCAGACATTTAACGACAGAAGCAACCTTGAGTAAAACATGTTTTCTCATATAATTATAAATAAGGATAGCTGAAGGGGTAGTGACAATTTGAAAAAAACATTCCTTTATCATTCCATGCCACACAAACCCACTGACCTGAGACCAGCATGATCCAGGGGATGAGCAGCAGCAGCAGGCTGTGCAGCGTCACCCCTTCCTTCAGGATGACGATGAAGACCTCCGCGTTCATCACCACGGCGTACAGCAGGCCCGCCCACATGAAGAGCAGGCAGCTCAGGAAAAAGCGGTAGTTACGAAAGCCCACGCACTGGCCAAAGAACACGCAGTGGTGGTCTCGCCGCAGAACGCACACCTTGCAGTCATAGCAATGGGAGCAACGTGGGGGAGTGTGGGTCTCACAGGTGTAGCAGTACCTGTGAAGAGCAGTACATTTAGAATGTTACAACTTTGTTCCAATTGTGAAACCTTTTCTTACTGCATTGTATTCACATAACAATAAACACATATTATCCTATTTTATATGCATCAGACTACAGTACTTCATAGTAGTACAAACCCAATTACAAAACCACTATCAGCAAAATAGGCCTACCTAAAATGAAATTTAAAAAGTGTACCTCCATCCTTGTCCTACGCCTTCTCCACCAAGGAACACTCCCCGGATGCTTGGGTTTGTTTTGAGAAACAGCGAGGCGTTCCAGCAGATGTTCCCCAACATAAAGTATTGAGCAACTAAATGTATAAACTTCCACGTGGAAGACCACTCGGCCTTCCTCTGGTCCGTCAGCAGCGGAGCCTCGACAACAACTAAGTAACTAACCTCGCCCGTAATACAGAAGACGAGAAGGGTGTTCAAAACAATTGGAAGGTGACGACACACCTTATCGACTCGACAAAAGACATTACTCGCAATCCTAGTTATAGTTTCTTTTGCCATTGACGTTGCTTCGTGAACGTTTACTTTGAAAGCGATTAGGAAATTGATTTGACAGACAAATAATTAAGGGACTGCTTTTCACAGACGGACCGGCAGTATCATGTTGTTAGCTGAATAGCTAACTACAGATTTAAATTAAAAAATTTGGCAACCGATTTCCATGAAATATGAATTCATATTTACTTACAAATTGTCCTAAATGTATCAGCGGGCTTGCAATGGGTAGTACTACAACTATCGATCAAATACAAACAGAACACGTCTCCGCCAGGAAGGTAAAAATGGTACACAAATGGACTCTTCCGTATTGTGCTACAAACAAAATCGGTCTTCCAAATACCATTGAATCGTTCCAGTGCGAAACACTTGCGATCATAGATAGAATTTATTAAAACATCAACTAATACTTTTTTCAAATGCACTATTTATATAAATACGAAAATAAAATAAAAAGAAAGAAAGAAAATTAAAAAATATGTTGCCCTCCGGTTACTCCCTTCCAACCAGTAATCCATGATCTGAACCGTATAATCCGTGTTAATCTCAATCTCTTGGATGAAACGCTACGGTCTGAAGCCATGTCACAATTGAGAGAGAAATCGTTTCCTATATGTTTCAGCCATAAAGAAACAACCCTTGCCTTTATAAAACAAGAGGAGAATCTAAAAAACAGGTGAGGACTGGCCAGTTTACCTGAACCTAAATGGTAGAATAATCTCAGATTGAGAACAAATTGCTGCAATGTGTATTTGCTTTAAAATAGCACAATTTAAGAATGCGTTTAACTACAGAAAAAATATTGAAGTGTGTTTCTGTAACTAGGAGGAAGAAGAAGAGAAGCCTGCATGTCATCTCATGTCATGTCACATATTTTAGCATGCCAGCACTTCTCTTTACTCTCTCATTGCTGGATGCATTCGGAAAACCGACGGGATCAGAGGAGCCAAATAGCCACTATCTCCCTACTCTGTCTTTCTCTTTAACAGTGAACGCAGAAGGATGGATCTGCAGACTGACTTTAAAACCGTTAAAAGGGACCAAGACATGTAAGTGAGAGTACTGATGAAAACAGATTTGTAATAATGGTTGGATGTGTGAAAAATATTTAGTTTCTAAGTGTGTAGTGTGCTCGGGGTGGGGTTTGTCTGCTTTGGGTGCTATTATGCATGCATGAGTGCAAATCTGTGTTTATGTATGTGTGTGAGTGCTTTTATCTAGGCCGTCTGTGTGTGTAGGTGGGGGGGGGTGGGGGTGGGGGGGTACATGCATGCGTGAATGAAACAGTGAGTGAGTGCATGTCTCCATATTTATTTTTATGGGACGTCTTGTTAGTCTGACTTCTACGTGTGTGTGTGTGTGTGTGTGTGTGTGTGTGTGTGTGTGTGTGTGTGTGTGTGTGTGTGTGTGTGTGCATGCGCACATGTGCGTGTCATCGAATGCATTTACACAGCAGCAAGGCTGTGTCTTTGCAGTGGCGCTGGCAGGAGATATGTGAGCGCGAGCGCCAGGCCCAGCAACATAACAGACAGCTGCTACAGGAGTTTGAGAGAGCCCAGGACACACTGAGAGATATGGTGGCACGCACCGCTGCCATGAACACCATACGTGTAAGACTAAGAAACCCCTCCACCCAACCAGACACAGACGCATAACCACAAAGAGAAGGGTAGCTCATTAGCCTATACATAGGCAATAATTTGTTCAGTCTGCACACACAGACTCATTTTGAATAAAATAAAAATACGTTTGTTTTAGCTACAATGGCACGCTGTAATCCCTGCCTTCTTCCCCCTCCAGGTAGAGTATGAGCACTACTTGGAGGAGAGCTTCCCCCACTGGGAACAGCAGCTCAAAGAGAAAACATTGTCTGTGCAGAGACAGGTACCACTTCCTCTTGACCTAATTTAAAGGGTACCTGTACCTCACTGCACATTTTTTGACAGGTTGTAATATTTTTTTTTCCCCCAAAAGAGGTTAGAAGGTCGTCTGAAGGAGTGCCTGAAACAGATGGAGGAAGTGGTGGTGATCACCTCCACTAATGGAGCACAGCCTAGACTTTCACAAGGTAGTTTGTAAACACACACACACACACACACACACAACCACAGATGTAAACAAATCACAAACCATATTGGATTAAAAAAGCTTGACCTATAACAGACTGGTATTTGCTTTTTCCTTCAGCTAATGATCAGCTATATCAGGATGCAGCTTTACCTGCAGGATACAGTAACCAAAATGGCCACCAGATTATCAACCAAAATTACTATGAACACACCCAAATCCCCTTCATACGGTCATCATGGTTGACCCATACTCTCTCACCAGTGGCTCGGTCCACTACCAGACTGCCCAGTCACTGCCAGAGTTCTGCCCACATTGCTCGGGCTCCTCACCCCTCTTACCTGTTCAACTCCCTCCATCCACATCAGCCTCCTCTTTTCAAGCCACCTCACTCCTTCTTCATCCCCAGTCAACCATATTCTCAGGGACCACCTTTATGGGCTCCTCACACAGACAACCCCCCACCCTGGACGACTGGGGTTAGTCATGGAGCGCCACTGGCCACCATGGCCTCCCAGGCTCCTTGGACTCACACACCTATGCCTGGTATACCGACACGGGTGTTGGCGCAGACTATGGACAGGGAGATATGTGAGGGCAATCGTGTTGGACCGAGCGCAGAAAGGAGCAATTCTGTGTCCCATGAGCTGGATACTAAACCAGGTATGATTAAAACTCTGCCTGGGTCATAGTACATAATATATACACAATAATCTATTACTGTGAGTCATTTTTTGTCTGTCTGTTCTTTTGTACGTACCCCATTTGTTTGCTTGTGTGTTTGTGTGTTCTCAGTGCGTCTGTCGGGCGGGCACAGTGACAGCAGTGAGAATGGCAGAGCCTCCAGCCAGGCCAGTGTAGAAAGTGACAGAAGAGAGAAAAGGAAGAGGAAGGAGAAAAAAGGAGGGAGCGCAGACCAGAGCTGGACTGATAGGAATATGACCAGCTCTCCAAGGTGGCTATCACACAGGCTCTATCCCTACATGCACAGTGTATCCATATATTTTATCTCACTTACATTCAACAATGCACATACTTTAAGTTGGACAAGACCTGAAAAACTTTATTTAGGATTCTATGTTCTCCAATCTTCTATTTTTATTTTAGGTCTTTGAGAGGCTCCAATGTAGTTGTTGAGCCCTCAGGATCTGTGGCTTCCTTGAGTCACAGTTCAGGATGTGAATCATCACGATCTGAATCCAGTAGTAGCAAAAAGAGCAGGAGGAGTGGAGGGTTGTCTGTCAAACCACCAAAAAAGGAGGAAGAGAGTCGCAGAACCAGGATTGAAGGGGTTGCCGGGTCAGGGAGCCGTAGTGAAGAGCCAATTAGTCAGACAGCGGAATCAGTGACCGACAAATCAGTGAGTGAACAAGAGGACACAGTGAGTCAGATAGAACCGTCAGTGAGTCAAATAGAAGAATCACTATGTGGATTAGGGACATCTCAGAGTGCTGTTGAGGAATTAGTGTGTCAGCAAGGTGAGTCAGAGAGCCATGCAGAGGAGACGGAGAGTCAGATAGAGGCTTCGGGGAGTGTAAGCATGAAGTTTGAAGAAGACTGTGGAGAGAACAATAGCGAGGGGTCAGAAAAAGAGAAAGAGACTGATGAAAGGGATGGTGAGAAAGATGAAGACGATGAAGAAGATGAAAACGAAGAAAACAGTGGGCGAGAAAGAGAGAAAGAAGAGCCGGAAACAGATGCCCCCATCTGAGTGTAACAATACAACAGAAGAAGAGCCCGTCAATGAAGGTGATGATGATAATGAAGATGACTCAAAAGAAAACCACAAAGGCCAAGAAGAGAGTGAGGGGGGATTGGATGGAGAGATGGTCACTGACAGTAAGAGGGAGACGGGGGGATCCTCCGTTACTTCACAGGATGGAGAGATGGAGGGGACAGATGGAGAAGGAACGGAGGAGGGTTTGGAAGCAGAGGAGGACGAGGAAGAAGAGCACTCAACTGGAGAGAATGACAGCAAAGAGGATGAGGGCGAGGAGGAAGGAGAGAGGAAAACAAAGGAAGCACAGGGGGAGCCCGAGGAGGAGCGAGACTCTGATGACAGCATCATCTCACCAGCTGAACACAGGTACCACTCAGAACTGTTAGTTCAATAGAGGAGCTGACAGGTCAGAGCCATGGAGGTGGCAACAATTGGGAACAGGAGGAGGAGGCTGATTAAGATGGCATGCTGTTTTTATGATTATTAGGCTGAAAAGGAAACCGTCGACCGTGGCAGTAGATGAGGAGGCGATCAAAGATGATAGTGTGAAAGGTCATGAAGGTGATGGAGGTGATGATGAAGTTGGAGAGGCAGTGCAGGGGCATTCTTGGTCTGCTGAAGCCTCCCATGAGTTCATAGATGAGGATGATGAGATTGAAAGCCTTCTTGCGCCACAAATGGAGGAACGGAAAGAAGAGTGAGTGCTTGTTTTTGTGTATTGTGCTTTCTCAATGCATAACTTAGGCTGATGTTTCAATCCTCAAATTCCACTTTTTGTCTTAACTTTTTTTCCAGAGAAAATAACCTGAAAGATTCAGTTAAACCCACCGGTAAGTTTCTGAATCATAAATAATGATATTGTAATCGTATTGTATGGATTAGAATTCAAACATCTTCTCACATCCATTCATTTATGGCTGTTTTCTGCCAAAGTTGATGAGCGGAACGCCTTGTTTGAAGAAGAGGAACTAGATGAAAAGACAAAGGATCTTCAAGATTCAGCTGATGAGTTTGATCACTTCTATGACTGAGACAAATAGAACTAAGGCCTTAAACATGATGAAACATAGACACGCTAACAAAGGCCAAGCGAGCAGACTTTTAAATCCTAACTTATTATGTCCATAACACTGGTATGTGCAGGAACAGATCACAAAATACACCTGAAGGAATAACTATGCACTGTATCAACTTGATCATGTCAATAAAAAAGTATGTGACAATGATTTAAAGATAATTCTAGACAATTATGATAATACGGCTAATAGTAGGCTACAATAACCCAACCCTATGTATGACCAAAATGAATACTAGATTATGTCTGATTCCTTGTATTGTAATTTTCTTTACAGAGTTACAGGAGCTAACAGTAAACCAGTTTTAGATGTGAAGGGGTACATAAGATATATATATTTTTGTTTTTTTTTGAGAAATTATGAGGGATACGAAAAGTATAAAAGCAACAGCCACCAACACACAGTTGATGTGATGTCTTCCACAACGGTAGAAGGCAGCATGACGTAAAATAGGCCAAAATACCCGCGAAAATACAACGTACCACGTAGAAGAGGACACACTGTCCAATCACATGCAGGGGCTTTCACACGCACAGAAGTTGGAAAACATTGAAAGGTGATGAGAGAAATTGAGTCTGAATAGTAAAGAAAATGGTATATTTAATTATTTAGGCTTTTGCACTACTCTGAAATTAATATCGTGTTTTCACACTTTTAAGTCAGTCAGCTTATTATTTGTTTTGCAACCTTAACCAGCTTGCTAACTTTAACAGCGAACGCCTGGACTATCAGTTTAAACCCAATTGCTAACATAAAAACGGTAGAGTGTAGGCTGTGGCTCGTTGTAAATCTTGGCACAATCAATGTTTACAATACCGGAAGTATAAACTAATCGCTCATTACTTTGCCGTTGCAACATGATAACATTCTCCAACATATTTGGCTCTGCTCCCCTTTTCTTCTCTCATCCCAGTCCAAATTGAATATGTCGTGTAACAGCAGTGTAATAAATATGCAGCTAACCGCTGTGAGTCGGGCAGAGCAACTCCCGGTGCACCTGATGCCCTGTGAGATAGAACACAACGGCCCTGCTGAGGTCTCACAGTTCTTCGACGCAACCATCAAAGATCGCAAACATGGTATAGTGTTATACTCTTATTACATGCGGATTTGTTCGATTACATTTGCTGTGCATCAACCTTTGTGTCCCCACCCTCTTTTGTTACCGATAGAAAAGACCGTCTCTTTTAGAGGTCGTGGTTTGAAAGGTCAGGAGGTCAGCTGTCCACAAGGCTACACTGGCCTAGTGCTGAGAGAGGTTAACAAGACTGGCTCTGACCAGGAGGTAAGCTTTGACACCAGTCTAACACACACACACACACACACACACACACACATATATATATATATATATATCCCCCAAACGCCAACATTTTACTTATTCGACTAAATATTGCTCTAGTGTATTATTATTGTTTGTGTGTTATCCCACAGGACAGGACAGTAAAGGTGACCTCAACATTTAAGAACCTCACCTACTGGAACCTGGAGACTTTGCCAAACACTGATGATGGAGTTGTAGTTGCGATGGGCTGGCCTGAGTTGGCTGAGGCAGTGAGTTGTGAAAATGAATACACATTCTTCACCGTTTTTATTGCAATCAACTGCTGATGCGGTTTCACAGCTTCCTGCTGCATACTTTGCCTATTACTTTGACTCTGCGCTGTATTAGTCCTACACTAAAGACATTTCTACTATTTTATGTTGACAGATACATGGAGCAATAGTTGACTGAGACTGACCGATAGAGTATCACTCTTGCTGCCGTCCAAAAGAATGACTCGCCTAAGGGACACAACCGACTGCAGGGTTAGTTAGCCACTGGCTATCTGTACTGTCTATGATGACAGCTATTCTGGTGCAGTGGGCAGGGAGAAAGCAAAAACGGAGGATTTGTTTTTTGTATGTGTTTTTATTTGACCTATTCTGTAGTGTACATGTCATTGTATATATAAATATAATAAAAACAAGCCAAGGATGATCAAGTGATTTACTTACAGTAATTCATCATTGTTTTAATTTAACAGCTTAAAGTATTTAACGCTGTTAAGTCAGTCATGTGGCTTTTTTAGCCACTCAGATGGTCACAGACAGAAGACTGCCTGTTCAGTCATAAATAGGGGATAAAACTTCAGTTAAGACTTATAGCGAAGGTTCACATAATCTCAACCCTACATGTACAGTTCACGTTTTTCTATCAGCAAAAACTTTCTCAGTGAAGACACTCAAGAGAAAAGTCCACATATAAAATACTAACGCTATAAAAAGGTTAATATTCTACACACAATAATATAAAAACAATTTATCCTGTTCAGTCATCACAATGGCCGCACAGGAAATCAGCATTTAGCACAGCATTTATCTCTCACTGAAATGGAGAAGTCTCTGCCGTTCAACTTAGTCGTGTATTTGTGGGTTAGCTGAGAGGAGGTGGTGGTGGCGGTTGGGAGTCCATCTCCATCTCCACCCTGCTGCGTTTGGCCGGCAGGCTGCTGTCGTGCGCCTTGCGGATGTGCCGATAGAGGTCCCCCGACTGTGTGTAGCTTCTGTAACAGTATTGGCACTCAAACGGACGCTCGCGCGTGTGCACGATGGCGTGGCGCCTCAGTGTGTACGCGCACGAGAAGGTCTTTCCGCACACGCTGCAGGTGGGGACGTCTTCTACGTAGTTGCCCATGGGATCCTGGAAGTCTTGGAAGTAGGCCTGCTGGTCGGGGTGGGAGTCCGAGGGAGGGAACATGGTGTCCTGGGAGGAAGGGGACAGGGGGAAGGAAAGGGGCTCAGAGTGGGACATGTGGAGCAGGCTGTGGGGATGGTCAGAGGGAAGGTAGCTAGCCCGGATGGTCGGCGCCTCTCCTCGGGTATCCTCATCCTCAAGGTCGTCCTCAATTAGTATCCCTTGCTCTCTCCTTTCTTCCTCTTCAAGTTCCTCATCGGAGATCACGATGGCTTCCACCTTAATTTTCACCCCTCCCTCCTCCTCCTCCTCCTCTTCGTCCTCTTGTGCCCTTCTTCTGAGATAGCCTGTGTTGACTGCAGGAAGACCCCTGGCTAATCCCCTCTGTGGCACCTCCACCTGCTCAGAGACGGGTGCATGGATTTGAGGAGCAAGAACGTTGAGGCGGGGTGCTGAAAACTGCCGTGAGATTGGGCTGTGTATTCTGATTGGCAGTTGTGCTGCATTGGGTGTCTGAAGAGAATTGTGCTGGGCCCCTGCCAGTAAGAGTGTGCTGACAGTGTGTGGGGGTCTTTCAGTTGGGGCTCTGTCATCAGAAAGCAAGGGGCTACCCTGCTCTGGGCTGGGGGAGAGCGGCGTCTCTGACTTGGCCAGTACTACCACTGAAGCATCTCCAGGCAGGGTGAGAGGCCCAATGGAGGATGAGGCCGCTGATGAGGAGGAAGAGGGCTGCTGGTTGATCCTGTAATCAAAAAGAGAAAGAGAAAATGGCATTAAATGGTATTAGAGGAGGCCCTATAAAATAATTCACGTGCTTTCTGAGGCCTGTAAAGTGTTAGAAGCTTGGAATTGTCAAAAAACAACCCATATAAAGAGGCCTACAATATGAAGCAGATAACAACGCTTAATTCAGTTTGAAGTTGCCGGAAACCAGTTTTTGAGGTGAAACAACTATGGAATTATTCACAATTTTTTATATATGTTTTTGAGTAGTTACGATATCCAAACATTGTTACACGTTAAACATCCAAAATAGTGAAATATTCCTATAAATGTATGAAATATTGGAAAGTGTTTCAGTGATTACCGTAAAATTTAACTGCTGTGGCGTTTTTTATATTAAAAAGTTTGGTGACTGAATTTTTTTGATATCTTAACGTTACCAGCAGAAACACTGTTTCAAAACATTTCATCAACATTCATTCCTTACCTGTATGTCTCAGTAGTGCTACAGGGGCTAGACAGTGATGACCCTCCACCCTGACCCCCTAGCTCCAGCCTTGGCTGACCTCCAGCCTCGGGACCAGATTGAGCAGAAACAAGCCCCAGAACCAGTTCCCCTTCCTGGGGCAGAGCGGTATCCATACCAGGCTGAGTGGTATCGGCCAAGTCTGGGCTTAGTGGGGTGTGCGTCTGCGCCTCTACCACCATCCTCTCTGATTTCACAGAGTCCAACTGACTGCTCTGCTTTGGCATTTGTGCAGACGCAGATGATATTGCCGTGACGACGATATTGGGCTGTTTTCCCCTTGCCGTGCCAACCCCGGCACTGTCACTCCCATGGTCCCTCCCTTCGTCCATAGCAGCCGCAACTCTGATATTCTCCTCTGGGCGCGTGCTGTCAGCCTCAGCTAGTGGGCCGCGTCTCTGCAGCCGTCTCTTACAGACGCGCACCACCTCGTTCATGTGCAGGAAACTGGCTGCTGCCAGCACGTCCTCTACCGGGGGCAGCGCCTCCTGACGCAAAACGCCCTCGTACATGAAGTCTATCAGGAGGCTAAACGCAGTGGCCGTCACGATGTCGCTGTCCAACGTGACCGAGTGGGAGTCGCCCCCGTGGGCGCCCCCCGGGGGGTCAGAGTAGAACATGTGGAAAAAGGGCGAGCAGGAGGCCAGAACGGCGCGGTGGGCCAGGAAGCGGGATGAGCCCACCTGGACGACGCAGTCACACAGAAAACCACGCTGGCGCTGAGAACACAGGCTAGAGAGCAACTGTTGGGAGTGGAGGGGAAACTCCATCATCTGAGACAGAGAAACAGTCAAAGAAATAGATGTGAACAAAGGTGAGCTATGCTAAGAGAAACATGACTAAGGCAAAACGAATGACAACATTGAGAAACTGAGACATTGAAAACAGCAATGTATGGAAAACTATAATCCGAAAAACTGTGAAGTGCTTACGTCTATCCTTTATTAATTAATTGCCCTTCTTTGGAGTGTGTTTCTTAGAAGAGACAGATGAACCTCAGAGTTGCACACCAGGATGTTGGTATCTGCCAGATAACCATGGTAACAGGACCCTGGGGTGCCGAATTCTACTGAAGAGACTAGAAGATAGGAGGGGTAAAGTCAAATCAATAACAATAATTTGTTATTGTTATATCTTTATTTCGATACATTTTGAGCTTGCATTGCGCAACATTTTGGAACCAAAAACCGGTGATGCTTTTTGGCATTACATTAGGAAAAGACCCCAGCGTAGCATTTCTATATCATCACGCGGACAAATATGTATCACACCAGCTAATTTTGTAAGTATACAGTTCAAGGAAGATAGCACATCATAGCTGGGTCTACTACAGTACTAGCTAGGGTAATCCACAAAATGAAGTGACTTTAAATTAAGAGGATATCAATCATGTAATGTGTACTAACTAGCATAGCTAACTAGCGGTTAGCTGTTATTGTTATGCATGCCTGATGACGTGAATTCTTTAACTTAAAAGTACGTGTTTTGGTTTCAGTTTTTTACTATTATGAGATGTAGATAACTGCGTTAGCATTACCCGGGTTAACGTGGTAGATTAGTATAATACAAATAGGTAAGTATTCTAATTTTAAGAGCATTATCTCACCTAGCTCTTCCTGGCTGCTTCTGAATGGCAGAAAAAATCAGGTCTCTTCTCGACATGAGCATAGTACGTTACTGCCATCCAGTGGCCGGAGTTGGCACAAGCAGGAAGTCAAATCTTCACTTCTCCGTATTGTTTACGATTTTGTTGCTGTTCTGTGTAGTTCTAATATGTTGCATAACGTAGAATAGTTGTGTTTAAAATTTTCAGGTTTTGTGCATGTGACCACAGTGAAGATGTCACATGAAAACGTGCATATTTCGACTTGAAGAAATCTAATTCACAACCACAACAGATTGAATAGATTAATTGGTCCATGCTAAATGAACACTCAAAGCCTGGGAAAGGTAGGAAGGGTAGAAGGAGCACGACGACGAGGAAGGCAAGGCCACCGGGAAGAAGAGGTGGGGGAAATTGTTGTGAAGCTTAGTGGACCTCGAACTCTTGACTATTTTTAGGTGTTCTCAAATGCACTGACTGCCTGGAGAATTTAAGTAGCAAAAAGACTACACTAACCTATCATTACACCCAGTTTTATTTTTTTTAAATATCATAGTATTACAGTGGCTTCAGTTAATTGTGACTGCTATTTAAAAAAAAAGGTATGATATGTCCTTATAATTTGCACTTGTATAGTTAGAACATGTTAAAGTTGACCTGTCCTCGTGTGTTCCTCCTCCAGGACAAGGGATGTCTCGTCTGTCGAAGTCCCTTTTCTTACGCCCTGCGTCATGGAGCCAATAAATGGGGCTTCACCTGAACCCAGAGCAAGTAACTTAAAGTTTGAGCTGCTCCATCTAGTATGCTGCTACACAATTCATTTTTTTCTCTTTTTTTTTGGAGGAAACAGCAAGCCAGCAAGTTGAATTTATCATCTGAATAAAACGTTATGCCACTCTCTTAGCTGACCAGAATGCAGAGGATAAACTTGAGCTTTTTAGCTAAGAGAACCCCAGATTAATACTAGAACTCAGTTTTGCAAATGGATATATTATACAAACAAATATATACAATGATGGACTGGTTTGAAAGTCATCTATGACCTGTAACTGGGAGTATGAATGTACTTTGAATGTATTCAATCGTAAAATGTATAAGGGTAAAGCTGATTTTCAAAAATGTTTTATAATAATCCTTTATTTTGATATTACTGATCTTGTGGCGTTAAATGATCTATGACAGAGTTTCGTTGTGGTATCTCACTAAGAGTTTGCTTCCATCGAATCGCTAAATCCCGTGCAGTGCTGGTGCCACAGCCCTCAAACCCAAATCTTTAAATCAAGGTTTTTGGTGTGGTGGTCAGTGCAGTAACAACAGTTGTCTTCTAGACGGCTGCACCCATGTGGAGGGACATTCTGGCTCACGCCCAGTTCCGTCCCTACTCATTGGAGGACGTGGTAGCGACCTGTGGCCAACAACGGCAGGCAGCGGTTCAGGCTCCGCTCCCACCCGGAGGACGGCCGTCTGCAGATACGAGCCAATCCGGGTCACTCTGTTGCAGGTAGGCTGGTGGGCAGGCACTAGGCCCCTGGGCTCTGTCCTGTCTGACATCCCACGTCACAATCGATCAAAGTCACTTCCGTTGGTCATATCTCCAATACTCACTCTGGCCTGACCCAAGAGGTG